>CAMKVN010000168.1:0-37738 GCA_946474995.1 Funneliformis geosporum
TTTATATTTTAAATTAATAAACCAATTATTATTAATTCAATTAAATTACATTATTATAAAATTAATAAATCATCTAAAATATGAAAATAGATATTAATAAGATCGTTTAATTATCAGAAATTTTATTTTACCAATTTTTTGATTACTTATAATTGAAATATTACCAATTTTTTATTAACTAAGTCGAATTTTATTTGTTTTATTAGTTAAACAAATTTAAGCTAATTGTATCCCAATTGTTTTAGCAATGATCAGCAGAAATTAGACTATATTTTGATCAACATTCAGTATTTTAAAAAAGCAACGAAATGGATTATTTTGACTAGTGATCCTCACCCTCTAAAATATTAGGTAATATATATCATCACCTTTATTAGATTTCAATTATTTTTTGGATCTAATTCCTAACAAAATTAAAAAAAAATAATTAAATATTATTTTTAAATTAATAGAATGATAATAAACTCTTTTATTAAAAAAATATATATATTTATTTTACTTAAGGATTTTAGTACAAAATATCATAATATATACATTTAGCAATATTTTTTCTTTCTTTCTTAATACAAAAATAGCATAATATATAGTTAATAAGTTCCTTTACCAATACTATTATATTAAATAATATTATTTTATTTGATAAATCTTTGAAAGTGATTTATACTTTTATCATATTTTATCAAAATCAACTTTTTTTTTAGTTAAAAGCAGTATTAAATTTTAAATCATTCAAAAGGAAATTGACTTTTTCATCAGATCTAATCACTTTTAATCCTTTAATTTTTGTGATTTGATTAATAAGATTTTTGATAACTCTGGCTGTATACTAAAAGAAAATTTTTTTAATCAGATTTTTTATTTTTTTAAAAAAAAAATTCCAACTTTTTTTATATATCAAAATATAAATTATTTCTTCTACTTTGGATTTCTAAGATTTATTAAAGCTCAGTAAGAAGTTAATTTACTAAACTGAAGAAAGCTAACTTAATAACTCAATAAAATCTCTTTAAATAATTTTTTATGATCATAATGTTTTATTGTTTATACTTTTTGTATCAGTCTTAATATAAGTATATTCTATTCAACTTAAATTAAAAAGAAAGAATTATTATTCAACTTTAAAGTTAGTTTTATACTTTAAGTAAAAAATTTTAAATTATTTATCATAAATTAATAAATAAGATTTCTAACTTTATGATTGGGATTATTTGATTTTATAACTTTAGAAATACCAATGCTACTTATAACATGATTATGATATATGTGAATTAATTTTAGGTTCTATTATAATCAATCAAATATAAGAATCTAAGGATAAATAAAGATTTTTCAAAAAAAAATCATTATTTCTTTTTTAGAAATTCTTAATTCTATATAATATCATAAATCACATAAGTATATAAGTATAAATATAATTAATAATCTGAAATTTTTTAATAATACTAATAAATCCTAAATATTTATTATAACCAAAATATTTTCTATATATTTATTCATTATATTATAAAATCAGATATTTCTAAAATTAATCTTCTCTACAAAGATTAAGATAATCAAAATCAATTATTTTTTAAATCTGTATATATGTCTGCATAGAAATCAAAAAAAAATTACTTTTATAATCTGACTTGATATAAATTGTATTAAATCAGATTTAAATAATGATTTTACAATAAATCATTTATCAAATAGTAAATCAAATGAAAATGCATAAAGAATAATTTCTTGAAAAGTCATATTTTTAATGACTTAAATATTAGTATTCTTTGTATAGATCATTATAATTTTAATTTTGAATAGTAGACTTAGTTATAATATTAGTAAAAGGTTTTTATAAAATATATACATATAAATACATAAATATAAGAATTTATAAAATATCTTAGAAAATAACATAAATAAAATTTATACTAATTTTATTTATTATTTGTGATTTATTTAAAATTTGGAAATTTATATTTATCTTTATTGAATACTAAAATTAAGGTGAAGTAATTTTATCTTCACTATTTATTTCACTAATTTATAAAAATTTATGTAAAATACATAAATATTTCATAAAAAATATATAGATGAAAAATAATATATATGATATATTGATATTATATAATAATACAAGTTCACATTAAAACTATTTCATTATTTAATTTAAGATGTCTTCTATTATCTACAATTAAGCAATTTTAAATATGAAAATTATATTACTTCAAATTTTTATAAATCTTTCTTTTACTTCAATAATGATTTTAGATTTTACATTCTTTAAATTTGGTTCTTAATTATTATTAATTGAATTTCTATATAAAAAATTTTTTTTGAGATTTTTCAGTTTTTTTTTGATATATGTATAATTGAATTTTATTTTTATTTTTAGCTATTGAGACAAATGTCATAACTATATCTGAAGAATTTATTTTAAAATAATTTGCTTTGATTGTTAAAGATAATTGATAACAAATCAGATCTATTTTAATTTTTCTTTATGATTTAAACATAATCTCAAAAGTATTTCTTTTTCTATATTACTAAAATTTAAAATTTTAAATGAAAATAATATTATTAAGTTTTTATATGATTGCTAAAATTGATTAAAATATAATATAGAAATGAAAGTTGAAAAAATATTTTAATTATTAAATAGTAAATTTTTAAATAGTTACAATATATATTAAAAAATACTTATTTAAAACATTTTTTTTGAAAGAATAATTTTATTTGTTAAAATATTAGATAGAATTTTACTTGTTAAATCAATAACAATAGTATTTTCTTTTATATTTTCTGTAATTATATTATTAGTAATCCTTTTCTTTTTAGCTAAATTATATAAATATATAAAATTACATGTAAAATAAAAAAAATATAAATACAAAAAAATAAAATAATAAATAATGTCTTTGAAATAATCATATTTGTTAAGACAGATTTACATATATTTACAAGAGTTTAGTTTGTATATATTTCAAGTTTTGGGAAACTATTAGATCAAAACTAAGAAATAAATTTAGTATCAAATTTATTGTTTCATTTTTTACTAGTTCTAATATAAGTGTTTTAATACGAAAAATTTTGGTTTCCTTAATATTTTTACTAATACATTGTAATTGATTCACAAAAACAGAGATTTCTATAAAGTTTATTGTATTTTATACAAATTAAATATATAGAACATGTATTTAAATGATAACTCAAAATAGGTTCCATTTATAAATTATAGTAAAATAGTAAAATGAATATTGTGACTGAAATATTGAAAATAGCTGTAATTAATAAAAAAAAATAAAAGAATTTTATTTTCTGAGATATAATAAATTTAAATAATTTAATTTTCTTTTCTTATATATAAAAGATTGAAATATACATACATTTAACTACAATTATATAAAGAAAATTTAAAAATAATGTATATGTAAAGAGAATATGCATTAATAATGCTTGTTTATTTTACCAAGTTTTACAAATTTCATAATAGGTTTTGTCATATATCTTGACTTTCAAAATTGGCATTTTTGGCAGAAACATTAGTGTGCATTTAAAGAGAAAATTTTTGTATGATTTTTATATACTTGGGCTGTGTAAAGTGTGCATTTATAAAAAATTGTACATTTAGGAAGGATGCATTTAGAGAGTTTTTACAGGATGTTAAGGAAATCAGATTCTGAGAATTTATTAACTAAAATTTAATTCTTATTACATTTTAATCCTAACTTTATCAATAAAATTAAAATTTATTAAAAAACTCTTAGAATCTGATTTTTCTAGAACCTTTTACATATTAGTATAATTTTTATAAATATTTTTTACTGGATGAGAAATCAGCGAATTAGAAGGAATAGAAAAACTTTAATTTTGCTAGCCCGCTAGTCGCGAAATTTGGCTTAGATAAGTATATTTGGCAAAAGAAGTTTATTTCAGGCTCGGTAGCGGAAGACAAAAATGTTAAATTGCTCTCTGCTTTTATTGAGGTGTTGGATGAAATAGAAACCACAATTTCTTTAAATTTAGCAACTTTTCGAAAGATTTATTGTATATAATAATAAAAATCAACTGAAAAAATCAAAGTCTAACAGTAAAAAGTAAAATAATTTCAAAAGTTTTATAAAAAATATATTTTTTTTCATATTATCTAGAAATATGAAATTCTCACCTGTTTATTATAATTTATAATTATATTATACAAAATTCTCTTTATATCATATTGCATGTGATCAAAAATTTTGATAGTATTGGTGGAATATAAATAACAATTATTTATCATCACGGGTTATTGGCCAATAAGAATTTACGATATTTCATTTTAATCAGCATTATCATGAACGACTTGCTTACTTTATGGTGTTCATTACCTCCACAAGTTTGGCTGTATCATATGCATCTCTTTTAGAGGGCCCTCGAGAAAGGTAACAATCATATAACTATGGTGTCCATGTTCATCGAATCCCGTTTTGTATCAATTCTGGAATGTGAATTTAATAATTGCTTACCTATTCTATTTGTTTGGCTAATGGTTGTTTAATATTTTAGTTCACTTAACCTCAAATTCTAATATTTCTACAACTAATTACTGATGAAGTGGTGAATGATTTAGCGGTCGAGGTATGATTTAAATTATCAGATACAACACACCTTTAACTTTCCCAAGTAATTTTATGAATTATTTTTTATGATTAATGATTCATAAAAAAAACTTATTCGGGAGAAGATTTCACTAAGTCTGTTAATACATAAATAATATCACCATATAATTAATTATCACTTTATCATTTTGTTATACTTGACAGATTTAATCGGAATTGAATTTTAATATATTTTTATTTCTGAAAAAATGCGAGCCAGTATAGTATAGCTCTGTCCTCGGTTTTCAAAATTCTCGTTCAATCTCTATACTTTAATTCATGGATACTTTTTTTGGTGTACAGTAGGACGGAAAGAATTTATTAAATCGCATACTTTTCTGTCCTATTGAACATTGTTTTTATTCAAACATCAATGTTCAAAATTGAAATTCAAAATTAATGCATTTCAGAGGATTTTGTTCGGTATATAGCGAATTGTTTATATAAATCAATCATCTTTTTTCCATCCGTTTAATCAAATGAAATATCAGGTAACATTGCGGACTGTTTGTTTTCTCAATGGCCAATCGGATGATAATAATTTAAAAGTGGCTTCAGATTCCATATTAATGGAGAGTCATTATAATGAAGCGAACGGATTATTCATGTTGGATTGACTAATGGAACCGGCATTATAATAGAAAATTATCATATTTATCGACGTCGATAAATAATGTAAATGAAAGAAAAAGAAAAAGCAAATGGAAATTATAATTTTAAGAGGAAATCAAATGACTTGACGGAGGATGAAAGGTAATAATAACATAGGGAGAACAAATAAACGAGATTCCTCTACAGAAATGAAATAAAAGAGTATACTTATATCAGGGCGTGATGCATAATATGTGAAGGATTTATAATATTAATCATCAACTTAATTCAGAATTATAATTAGGATATTTCATTAATTTGTCAAAAAAAAATATAAAATGATTTTAATAGCAAAACTCCCAAATGTCTTTTTTTTTAATCAAGTATCTTTTTAAGATGACGCTAATGCTATTATAATATCCAAATTTAGAAATTATCGTTTTTAGGCAATGATCATTATTAATCATTATTGATTGAAACACGGCGTTTTATGAAACAAATTAACGCAGAAAATAATTTAAAAAATTTAAAAAGGACCGGGATTATTGTTTATTTACGAACACACACATATATAATTCTATATACACACATATAAAGATTGGAACTTATTTTATCTTGCTCATTCACGACCAAAGAAATTTAAGCATACTAATACTAACTTAGTTTCAGTATAAATTGTGTTTGTTGATTTTGATTCCCATAATCTTATATTATTATCATTTTGATCTTAATTAAAATTTCGACAGAATCCTTAATTGAGAAATTTGTATGACTAATTTTTTTTTTTGTTTGTTTAAACGAATTAAACATGAAATGTACACGAAAACACGAAAAGGAAAGTATTTTATGATACGAAATCATCTAATCGATTAAATATTCAAAGGAAGTTTTTGTGCATAAACTCGATGTGTTTTGAAGTACGTTCGTTTGGATTCGGCTTCGATAACGCTCCTTCTAACGACGTCGTCAAATTCCGTAGGTGAGATACGCATAACTTCAGATAATTGAACTCTAAGGGCTAAAGATACCTGAGCTAAGTTATCTATGGCCTAAAAATAAGCGTTTTTTAAGTTAATAATCTTTTATGAATGTCATGAGGCATTTTCAAATCTGATTTAATTACCATTCTACCATATTCACCTCCCCAGCCACCTCCAAGGGGGCTATATTTTTGTTGGTGATTAATATTATATAAATTCCCAGTCTGTAATAGGATTTCATCTAATTTCTCACCAATCATACCATCTACATCGCGGGAGGCATGATATTCCATAGCTGATAAATAAACGAGAAATAAAAAGAAAAAATAAAAAAAATAAGGAATTTGAGTTTTTTTTTCTTTACAAAAAAAATCTAGCACTTTAAATCGTTAAAATAAAACTAACTGGCATTCGTGAGTTCTTTCATAATGGGCCCTTCGTTTACGTGATGACCATCGACTTCACAATGTTCAATAAATCCTGACGGTTTAGTTACTCTGATCATTTCTGGAATGACCTTTTGCTTCCATTCGTAAGTACTAAATGCCGTAAGACCATTTCGACAATGAACATAGTCAAACGAATTGTCTTCGAAGGGTAAACCTTCAATTATATTGCACAGATGAAAGTAAAAATTTTCTGAAGTATTTTGAGGGAATATAGGCGAAATATCTATACCCGTGAAGTGCGCTAAAGGAAACTCATCAGACATTTCCTCGATCCATATCCCTGTCCCGCACCTTTTTAAAAAATCATCAAGTTTAATTAAATGTGTAAAAAAATAAATAGATTTAGCAAGATGTTATGTATATAATGATTTACCCAATGTCGAGTACTTTAGAATCGCTACTCTGAAGTAAGTCAGTAATAGGTGCGGAATAGTTTCCATGCCATATATGTCGAAACAATTGATGTTCCAATCGTAAGCGATTAATTTCGGAGTTATCGTTAGGTAATGGGTACCTACAATTCGGAAAGTTGTGAAATCTCCTTTCGTTAACAATACGGAATTGTGTTGAATCATTGTTTGACATTTTATTTAAAGTTGAAAGTTCATAAGTTGAAACGTCGGCGATATCAACCATTTGTGTTTCTTTATATATAATTAAATTGTCGTTCATTCGCTCGGGATTTGGCGAATTCCCTTCCAACATAGTTTTACAAAAAAAGGATAGAACGTTTTTAAATATTGACAATATTGACAATAAAGTCTTATTTATATATTATATATTTTTTTATATTTTTATATTTTTTTTTTCTTAATGTGAGGGGAGGAAAATGGAAGGGGAAAATAAAAATTTTTAAAGTATAAAGCCGCGCGAATTTTCAAAAAGATGAAAACACCTTACTTTAAATATTTGTTTTTTCATCATTTAAATGCGGATTTTTTTTTTTTTTTATAATAAATGTTTACTATATTGGGGTTACTGGAAAATAAATTATACAGTAACCTAATCATATGGATATATGTTTATTCTATCTATTTATTACTACATTATTTACCCCATGTTTCGAAAAAAAAGTTTTTTTTTTTAATAAAAATATAAATAAATAAATAAATAATTAAGTAAATAAGTAAATAAAATGGCGAAAAAGTAAATGAAAAAAATAAAATAAAATAAATTGTTCCCATTATTATTGTTTGGATGTATGAGAATTTAAATTCATGCGAAAAAAAAAGTTAGCAACAAAAAATGGCGCAGTCTTAACAAAAAATTGAAATTCAAAAAAAAATATGTAACAGGGAAATTTGATGATCACAGAAAAGGTGAAGTCTTGGTAAGATATTTTATTGGACGATGAATTTTTTTAGAATAGTCTACGCCTAAGTTCTATAAAGGTTCTGAGTCGTACTCGAAGGCTTTTTCCTTGCTTCATACGGTAACGAATCCTATGGTTGTTCTAAATCATTTGTCATACTTTGTATATGCATTATCTTTACCAAATTGATTTGAATTTCACGAGCAAAATCCTTTGTGACAAATCTTTTTTTTTTTCTACTTTAAAAAAAAGATTCGAAGATAACTACTAGAAAAAAAAAAAAAGCCTGGGACGAATCAAATCCCGTAATTCATTTCAGACATGCATTGTAAAAAAAATATAAATAAAATAAAAAATAAAATATAAATACATATACTCCTAATGTATTACATGCGTTAGGACAATTTTACGATAGGTTTTCCAGGAATCAAAAAATCAATGGTACGTTTCTTATTTATGGTTGTACCAAAAGCAAATCTTTACAATAAATAATTTTTAAATAATTTCTCCGTTGTTAGGACAGGGAACATTATAACCGTAGAAAAGGTATTGTTAATGTCAAATCTTAAACCTGTATGTTATTTTTTTAGGATGGGTAAATTCTTGGTTGCACCATTTTAAAGTTGCATATTTGCATAATTCGGTACCCATTAACCCATTACTTAATCTTTTTTGTTGGCTGGCGATCTTTTCCTTGTTTTACAAAGAAAAAAAAAGTTTGGTAAGCAATATAAATAAGATGTAAAGGAAAAGATCATTTTCATTCATTTCTTTCCCCATACAGATTGATCAATGATTTGGGGCAAATGCAAATGCAATTATTATTATTATTATTATTACTATTATTACCCTTACCGTTTCATCTCGATTTTTCTCGGGTAAAAAAATTTTACGTTAAAATCAAACAAACGTGTTATTATTATCGCTTAGTAAGATACGATACTTCGAATAAAGGGACGTGAAAATTTATTATCTACATTAATATTTATATTATTTATTTTATTAATTGCCTAATCATTTAATTAATAATTAAAATTTTAATAATTAAATAATTAATATATTACAGTAAATAATATCACCACCGGTAATGAAGTTGGTTTTTACTCTCGAAAAATTTTAAATAATTACATAATATTATTAATTGTTATTAATATTGAAACGTTTCAAATCCATTTATCCCCTTGATCTCCTATGAAAATCACTTTTGACAATTTCAATAGCGTTTTAATTATCATTCATTCAAATACCATTTAAAAATTCTTATAATGTAAATGTTCCCGTTTTGCTATTTATCAATTCGGTCCTGTTGTGTTTTGCTGCGGGTAATCTTTCTAAATTTGATGCTCAAAAAATGCACAGACTTTTTTTTCATATTCAATTAAACTTAAGACGGTTAGGTCACGTTTTCATTCAATTTGGAACCTTATATAAAGAAAAATAATAATAAAAAAACTATAATCTGGTTGAACAAAACATGAAAATGAAAATGAAAATGGAAACTTAGCCCAATGAATATCTTATTAAAGTTTACGGCATCATCAAAAGGAGTTAATTAATCATTTATTCCGAGACTACGCAAAAAAAAAAAAAAAAAAGTGGGACGATAATGAAAATTGTTACCCCACGTAATGCCTTGCCATATTAGATCATGCATTTATACTAATTTGTTTTCATTGCAATCCTTTTTTTCTTCTTTCATGCACCAATTATAAACCGAAACAAAGTTCTTCTTGAACGGATATTTTTTCAAGACTTCCGGAGGAATAAATTTTTTTTTACACAGATCAAAAAATTAGTACCCGTTAACAAGTCCGAAGATTCGAATCAAAGATTGGAGGATAAATAATTATTTACCTGTATGCCGTAAGATCAATTTAGAAATATTATCCAAAGAAAAAATAGTATTGATTTTGGTTACATACATGTTTTGTTATTAAATGCATTATTATTTATTTTAAATGTTTATATTAAATTCCGCAGTATCTACATGTTGCATAAATTTGATTTTATTTATTATTGTTGAAACGGTACAACTGGTTTAGCTGTAGGACCTAAATTCATTTGATTTTTCCAAGATATAACATTATCAATCATTTCATTTTCTTTCTTTAATTTTAATTCCAATTCTTCTTCCAACTTTCTTTCTTTATCCTTTTTTACTTCTTCCACGATACTTGTGTCACCATTTAAATAGGTTTTACTGAGTTTTTTCACCAATTCCTCGATTTCATTTTCATTAGATTTGGTTTGATCGATCAGTACATTTTTTAATATTATTTCTAGATCGGGTCCATCCAATTCCGAGTTTGTTTGAGGATTTACAAAAGTTTGTAAAACTTGTACTGTTATTGAATCGAGACCATGTGAGGATAAACATCGATGTAGATGATTAACATCAACCGGGTTTTTAAGCGACTTTGATGGTAATGTTTTTTGTGATCTCAAGTGTACCGAAAGTTTTTTGTAAGATGGTGAAGTTTGATCAAGGAATTTATCGTAAAATTCTAAAAGATCCTGTTTCATAATTTTACGTAATTCTTCTGCGTCCGTATTAGCTTAATATTTTTATTTTTTTTTGAAAAAAATAGGAGTGTAAAAAACAGGAGGAATTTAGAATATAATATTTTTTTTTTTTTTTAAAAAAAAAAAATTAAATTAATTCTCACCTTGTTCGAAATCATAATTTCCGGAAAGAATTTGGGGCCAATATCTGTTAGTTTCATGAAATAACTTTTTGGGTTTCTCCAATTTCTTTGAAATCAATGATTGAACTTGATGTTGATATTCTTGTTCTGACATCTCTTCGATGTCTTTCTAAAAATATGATGTGTGTTAAAAATGTAAAATAGACAAAAAATTTTTTTAAATTATCTAATAAAAAATAAAAAGTCATACCCGCAATTTTATCAAAAAAGATTCAATTCTATTTTCTAAATGAATCGTATCCTTCACACTTTGTACGATAACCCTAAATCCCAAAGATCTCGCTCGTTTTCTTAATCCGCTCGTGACAATATATCCTAAATTTTTAAAGGAATAAAAATAAATAAATTAATTAATTAAAAAATTTTCATCAAGGGAAAAGAAAACTTTACTTACCCAGTTGTTCCTTCGTTCTTAATTGATCAAAACACGGTTCATAAGCAATTTTAGATAATAAACCAAGTTTAGATCTTAATTCTTTATCCAATAAATCACCAATTTGAATATAATATTCAATGGCAGAGTTAACTTCATTTGAATCAAAAACATTTCGTTGATGAATAAACCTTTTTCCTGATGGAATTATAACAGATCTTTGGCCAACTATTTGTGACGGTTGGAGTGCTTTTGGTCGAAGAATTTCCTCAACTTTCTGGAGCATTATAATCGCATCATCTTTAAGTATATTCCCATGGATTAATGATTCAATATGTAATTGACTCAATAATTCAGGATAAAATGCTGTTATATCTTCACATTTGATGTCCTGTAATGCTTCTAACTTTTCTTCGTTTGTCCACAATTTTTCTTGCGTCACGTATGATAGGTAATACATTGCATGATAATGTGGTGATTCGAATAAAGCATTTTTATAAGATCTCTGAAGTTGCTCTTTGATTAACAAAAATCTTTGGGGATCAACTTCAAAATTTTTCATTCTAATAACAATTTTCTCCAACAAAACCTGTGATTTGTCGTTATAACCATCAATCGATAATAATAGCCCTTCTTGTTCATTTTCAAGACTATAACTTAATCCTGCAATTTCAGCGTTATACGAGTATTCATTTAGAGCATCTTTCAGTAAGTCTGTAAATAGTTGAGTTTTAACACAATTCAATGGTGTAACATAAGCAATTGGACTACAATTAAGAGATTGGGACTTATTTCTTTTTCTTTTTTATTTTTAATAAAAAAAGTCGGAGAAAAAAATATACAAAAGATGCACACCTTCTTAACTTTATATTTACACTTGCCTTTGGAACCCAAAATGTATCGTCTTTTTTATGCCACAACCGACAAAATTGAGTATTCTTGATCAAATTTGGACTCTTGGAAGGCTTAGAATTTTTAATATATGGTTAGACTTAAAAGATTTATATCATATTAATTTTTTTTAAAAAAAATAAGTTCACGTTTATTACCGTCGCAACTTCAATCTTGTGAGTTTCAAAGTTTGTTGGAATAAACTCATTAGCTGAAGGTAGTTTCAAATCATTATGTAATTTAATATTATTCAAAGCCTATATATTATCAATTGTATTAATTAAATTCAACAATCGACTAAAAAAGACAATTTATGTCGTACCTGAACAAGTTTATCACTTAAAGCTTCCACTTTGTATTCAGTTCCATACCATCTTTCTCTTTGATCTAATCCGGTAAAAGACTGACTAATTAATGCAAGAATAAATTTATCGGGACGAAGTGATTCAATTGATTCATGAATCAATTGTGGATTATATTCTCTTATTAGAGAATTTCCACTCAAAACCCATTCTCTTGGAAATGGTTTGTGCATAGAATTGGATAGATTTGAAACATATCTTGATGGTGAGGATTTTTCCTCAAATTTAAATGATATTTCAGAGAGTTGTTCAACCTACAATATTACAACAGAGAACGATATTAATGAAAATTTTTATAAATATAGGAAATTAAGACTGAAATTCAATTACTTCTCGAAAAATCCTCTCTTGTACACCCTCACGCCTCAACATTTCAATATATTGAAATACATGTATGACCACATCTTCATAATTAGCTATATGAAAATAAATAGATTAATTATAAGAAAGAGACATATAGATAACAAAAAAAATAAAAATTTACCTAATCCTGATTCAGTAAGATCAATCATAATTTTGTAAAGTCCAAACCCGCTGACTAGGATTGTTCCAGCACCTAGGCCATTTGCCCAACCTTTCTTTTTCAATAATGATAATATTGACCCAAATCCTTCATGTCCAATCAAATGCGATAAATATTTTCCAGGCTATTTTATGTAAATAGTTGTTAAAAAAATTTTTTTTTGATAAAAAGAGAAACTGTTATTTTGTGTAAACATTACCTGAGCACGAAACAACATTCTTTGATCAGGAAAAGGCAAAGTCATACTTAAGTTGTGAACTTCTTTCACAGGTTTAATAAAAACTTGTCTCTAAAAAATATTGTATATATATATAATAAAAATTTTACATATATATGTCATGAAGTAATCTTGGACGTACCAGCAACTCATTTTCGGTTAAAGGATTATCTTCGAAAGTAGGTACTGAAATATTTTTATTTTTGACAGCAGAAAATTTTTCAACAACCCATTGAGAGAGTTGATCTAAAGATTCTCTACCAAGTACAGCCAATTTCATAATATTGGCGGAATAATGTTTTTCATGAAATTTTAATAGTTCATCTCTTATATTTAATCCTTGCTTAATTGGATTATCTCTAAGAGTTTCTAAATTTCCTGTACTGAATTTTGAATAGGGATGTTTTGGATTCGTTAACGATTTTTCCAGTTGAGAAATTCTCCAAACATCCGATTGTAAATTCTTATTGTTTTCTAAAAAAAAACTGTTATTTAATGATTTAAGGGAACATATTGCGAAAGTAAAAAAAAATATATAATATTCAATACCGGAATCAACCGCCAATAATTCTCTGTCGGTACAGCTTGGATCAAATAATGGAGCTATAAAGAATTGGGCGAATTGATCTAAAGTAACTTCCAAAAATTCAGATCTAACTTCAAAATAATAATTTGTGTGATCAGCTCCTGTATAAGCATTTGAATGACCACCATGAGTTGATAAATCTTCACTATAAGTATTTTCTTTTGGATACTTTTCAGTTCCCATAAATAATAAATGTTCACAAAAGTGAGCAAGTCCTTGTAAATTTTCCTATAATAATTATTTTTTTTTAAAAAAAAAAAAAAGAAATTTCGATTAATTCCATATTGATATAGATGTTAATATTGATATTTTGAAGATACCTTACCGGATCACATAAATGACCAACGTGAACATCTATAGCAGCACTTGAATAATCCGTATTAGCATCATGAATAAGTAAAGCTTCTAATTCATTACTTAATCTAATAAGTCTATAAGATCTATCATCATTATAAGATTTTTCGATGGGAACAGATAATACCGCATGACTTTTATCCTGTGAAATGGTAAAATTTGGTGGAAGATTTTGAAATGATGACGTGACCATTTTCTCTGTTATATTAGAAAAAGTTGAGAATTTTGAGAAATTGGTACGAATTGTCTAAAGTTGAATAAAGAAATATATTAAATATTTGCGTATAAAATAAGATTCTTCAAGGAAAATATAAAAATTCATAACTTACTTGAACTTTTGTAGCGATTGCAAGGTTTTGAAGGAAAAAAGACGAGTAATAAAATTTATTTAACGGCAAGTTATTTCTACAAAGCTTCAAAGCGAACATGATTTTATATGATTTATCTAAATTTGTCAAAGTTCACTTGAGATCTTGTGGAACGTTGTCAACATGATAATTGATAATCTCTAATTTTTTTTTATATTGATTTCCTAAAATCGGTCTATTGATCGATCTTGTCATACTGGTATAAAGAATGTCGAGCTCGGGTAAAATCTGAAAAACATAATTTGTTGTGCAAAGGCTTAATTTGAAAACAAAAGTTCTCAAGAAAATAATAAAAAAAAAAATTTAAATTTATCTCGATAAGTTCAGAATAAATTTTCCGTTTGGATAAAAAATCAGATGAAAAATGACCAATATAGCTTAATGAAGGTAATTTATTGTTTAGGCTGTGCTTTGCTTGTTTGTGCAGTTACTTTGTTTTGCTGTTCTGTGAAATGTTTGGTCGATCATATCATCATTGTAAATGGGAAAAGTTCTAGCATTAACATGTGTTCGCAAATTTTCCTTATTATTTTCCTGCATCAAAAAAAAAAAAGACATTTCAACTTTGATTGTCTTTACAAAATTTTAGTTTTCTAGTAAAAGACAAATTTTCTTTGCACTTGTGCACTAACTTTGATGTCAAGTTTCGGTCACAATATTATGGAATAATGATAATGTTTTTGGTCTCGGATGAATGAACATATCAAGAATAGTTTAAAGAATTGATAATTGGTCTCGGCTCTAACCTTTTTCCATTTAAGCGAGAGATATCAAACCTTAACAATCGAATTTACAAGGGTCTTCTCACCTGGGGTAGTGAGATTTATTTCCGTTCATTGATAATTTACCATGCTCATCAACGAGGCATGTTAATACCAACACATCCACATGATTGGTGATAAACACTGACAACTTCCCATTTATTTCACCAAAGATTATATATAATTAAGGCATGCTTCTTTTCAAAAATTGAAATTCTTGAATTTACTATTCAAGACCAATTATTGAATACCGTTTTAGTAATCAAAGGAAACTTTACTTCATTATTGATTAAATTTATCCAAATCTCACCTTTCATAAAATTGGAGAAATCGCGTTTCATTTAAACCATTTGCTTTTGGTTAAGATTGTTTTATTATGAAGAAAACTACTTTAATGTCAAAATAGGAATATAATTGAAAAATACAAGTAGTTGGGCGTGTTAAGAAGTTACGGATTAAAAGGAGATGATGTGCTAAAAATGAAAAAAAATTCCTTTACAGTTAAAATGTAATATTTAATTATTCTAAAATATTATGATGATAATAAATTGAATCACTAAAAATCTAAATTGCAATAATATGATACAAGAGTTTCATTATATGGAATAATTATAAAGCTATCAACGTTATTTTCTCCCCAAAAATTAAGTATTGATGTTCACCAAACGATTTCCATTTGAAGCATCTGTGGCGACGCACGGGCCAAGAAAAAGATTTCAGGCAAATGCGTGCATAATCATCATCCTACATCCAAAAATTGGATTTTCATTTTTATTATAATATGAGAAAGTGCCCAAGAGCAAGATATAATAATAATAAAAGCCATTAATAATACTGTAACTAGATAGATTTGATTTAAATACAAAGATCATTTCATTGCCCGACATGGTCGTAAGTTTTAGAATATAAAGCAAGTGAAACATGTTTGGCTTATAATTCAAAATAAAACAGTTATCGTGCCTTTGTTACGTTCCATCAAATTTTTTGTTTGTTTTTTTTTCAAATCAAATGTTGAGCTTTAGATGGCTTAACTTTCTTGCAAACTGCTTGACTTGCCACATCCAAAGCATTTTGTTTATCAAAGCCCCGATCGCGCTTGCCCAATTGACTTGGGACTAATATATCGTGGCTGTCTTCGGGTGCAAATGAAACAGCGACTGAAGGCTTCCTTTCATAATAGTGATCATTATAATCAAAGACCGCCTTTTCATCATATTCTATAGCATTATCATTGACATAAAGTTCCTGCGAAGCCTCAAATGAGACGGTTGCAATTAGACTATCATTGCCACTTTCATGATCAGTTTTGGGAGATTTATAACCGGATTTGATGCAGCATGAGTCATCAGAATTTCCATCCGGGATATCATCAATATTAATTCCAGATATGATCCCATATTTGAATATATATGAATCCATACTAAAATCTAAATCTAATTCGTTATCTTCTTGTTTCGTTTCATATTTTTCTGGCCCATCATTGGCGCCATACGATTCGAGAATGCCTGAAAATATTCAAAACAAAATAATTATTTTTAGCTGTCATCCGTTCGTCGACATACCGGTTAGTTAAATACATAAATCTAATGTTTTCTTGTTAAAATCGAAATAATATAAAATTAAATAGTTTACTTTTCTCTGAATTTAGGTTATCTATTTTCAAGTCGGTAAGACACAAAGTACGAGATATCAACAAAAATTTTCTTAATTCAGGAATTTCAGACTCCTCAAAGTCGTCAAATTCCCTAAGTTTTTTTTTGCAAATGCCTAGGATTTTTTTTCCTTTGGAAATCTCATCTTTCTTTTCTTTATAAGATTCTTTCAAGCCATCCGGGAAAATATGATTGTATCGATTAAACCTAAACATAATATGGCACTGCTCAAGTTGAAATGGTAGCTTTGGTTGATAATGATGATAAAATAGAGAAAAAAGTAACATAAATCTTAGTTTTGTCGTTCTCCTCCCTGAAGGTCAATTGAAAAGAGTTATTTTGAAAAGAATTCTTACATATCTTTGGTAGAACCGAAAGTTTTGACACGAAACCTTTTCAAACTTTCTATTTTAAACTTTTTGTGATAAAAGAAGAAAATCTATTGATAATACGGTTTAAGAAAAAAAAGAGTGAGATGTTATTGGGAACAGAAAACAGAAAGGAAAAAGGTTGGCTTACAAATTTTTTTTTTTTTTTTTAGGATTAATTTATATGTCATCAAATTTACGACGATCCATTTCAAAAAAACGATTTTTCTAGATTCGGGAATTTATTACAACCAATAATAATTAATTGTTTCACGAGCACAATGAAATTTTTAGCTTTGTTTTCCTTGCGTTGTTCGATGAATTGTTTGTTTTAAGTTAATTCGGTTTTTTTTTTGGTTTGTTCTATTCCCAAACCGAATTTTTTTTTGTTCAGGTAACAAACAATACATGTTAGTTAAATTTAAATCTCAATCACGTGTTTAAGTAAGAAGTGTTTCACGTGATGTGAAAAAAAGGGTTACTTTGAAATATTTAAATTGGTGATTAATTAATTAAATCGCTCAATGGTAAGATTAAGCCCGTATTTTATTTTTATTTTATTTTATATATTTATTGATGTTACTTAAATGGTTCAAAAAATACTGATGGTTTTGATTTAATGAGGGGAGCCCTGTTTTCTGATCTCATCCACAATAATTTCGACTTTAATTCCTTTAAATTAAGTTGTTCCCAAAATGAAATCGATTCTTTTTGCTTCAAGATTTTAACAAAAAAAAACCTTAAATTATGACTTTTTTTACGCCCACGCCGAGTTATGATGTAACCGTGATATTATGTAACATTGAGGGTTTATTTAGTAACACAAAATTTCTTAATATTTCTATTATTGGTGTGTACCTTTCATAAGTTTTCATTTCGAGAGAAATGAGATTGTCCAAAACCTTTTATTTTACACCCTTTTTTGGATATAATATACAATTTTTTTAAAAAAAGAGGTTTTATATTAAGTCGCTATTTTCGAATTTGGACGTCATAAATGCTATGACACATTTTGGACTTCAAAAAAATAAGTGGTTCATTTGGCTTTAATTATAAAATAACTGTCATTGGGTGTTTTCATTTTTTTTAAAAAAAAATATCTTTATTATTATAATTTGAAGATGTATCAATAATAATAATAAATAAGGAATTGGAAATAGAGCATTCGAATTTAGGAATATTAAGATCAAATAATAAATCAAGTTAAGTAAAATATAGAGAACACTTTATTTGTCAGAGCTACTCGTGATCATTATAAAATCCGTTATTGTCGGACTAACCAACGGTTTCCGTTCCCAGTTTATAAATACGAATCGTAAAATGTAAATATAGTAATTAGAATATGTTAAAAAAAATTTTTTTTTTGATTTTTGGGTGCTGCAAGTGCCCATAAACCTCACAATTATCAAGTAAAGATCATGAAACAGATATAATATAAACATTTAAACTGATTGAATTATAATGATGAAACTATTCACCCTTTAATTTTTTACAATTCAATTAAACATTTTATTCTCAATTGACTAATAATTTTTTTAACCGATTTCACTTTCAAAATCCCATAATATATAAATAAAAACTTTATTTCGCCAGCTAGTTGCATTATGCTTAGTATCATTTTTTTTTTTATTTTCCATTAATTAATTCATTAAATTGTCTTCAATACACCAGAATATCCTTCACCTTCCCAATCATTTTCGAGTAAACTTTTACCTTCATTTTATTTATTTTTGTTCTAATCTATTTTATTGATTGATTTATTGTAAAATTGATGATTTGTCTATTCATAATTTTATGTATATAATATTCATTTTGCAAGATAAGATAAAAAAAAGCTTTTTTTTTTTAAAAAAAAATATATATAAATAAATAGTAACTAATTCCAAAGAATTAGACTGTATCAATAATATCATATGATTCCTACGAAATTAGAATTATCTAGGTAAGTATTTTAATTCATTTTAGATGATAATAATAATTTGGCGCTCACTTACAAAATCTGTCAGGAAACAAGACAGGAGCAAGCAAGGACCAACAATATAATAAAAAGCAAATCCAACTTGAAATCACTTTGACCCAGACTATTGTAAAACTTTGACCAATTGCAACCAATTTTTCATTTCCCGTAATTGTAATAGTATTCCTACAAACAGATAGGATGTTTACAATTCAATTCAAAAAAAAAAAGGAAAATAAATAATATTCATCTTTATAATAAACTTACCAGTTTGTCAATAACATGGCAACATACATAGCAGCAATTGCGAATATGAAGTGAAAGAATACATAATTATAAGCAACATCATGTTTTTCATCATCTACTGGATCATAACTGACCTTTTCTTCTTCTTTATCAGACAAAATCCTAAATAAAAAAATTGATGAGATAAATTATTATAAGATATTTATTTAACTTGTTTAATCAATTGAGTCACTCACCCTCTTTCAACATCATAATCATCTTGAAAATGCTTTAAGGGTAAGGTTTGTTCCTCTTTTGGCTCGTTATTCACCAAAGGAATCATATCACGAAAATCATCAGCAACATAATGATTATCATCACAATTAACACGACGATAATTATAATGATAGTCTGAAGAAGAAAGATATTTCATTAATAGTGCCTTGCCTTGACTAGCTGTTCTTGAAGTTGAATAAACGATGGCCAAAAAGGTAAATAAAGATCCAAAGACGATTGATGTTTTTCGTGTTTTATGAGGGGATTTTAATGGGTTACACATATCATGAGACGGTTCATTCGCCACTGCACTTAATATCAAATAAGTACAATAAATTACCACCATTGAAGCTTGTGATAATCCCGAACGAGGATTTCCTTCTTGAACTTTTGGTTGGATGCATAGCAATATTCCAAATACGCATAATACCAAATTGAAGGATATAATAAATTGGTTAACCGTACATCCTGATCCGGCAAAGAATTCATACATGAACGATGTCATCAATATTGCACCAGCATACATTAAAAGTGTTGATCCAATAAGAATGATTTTCCAATTGTTATCTTTAGATTGATCATATTTGTCCAGGCATTTTTCACTCCAAGTGTGCGCAAAATCTACCAAGAGAATTAATCCGACAAGGATAAATATTGTTGCCCCAATCAATGAAACATAATTTCCCCAAAATGAAAAAAAGTCATTTGGAATGAAAAATGTTCCGATCAAAAGACTTATCCAGAAAAACACCTTTGGTCCCCACCATCTATTACAAAATAGGTACATAAAATGAGAGAAGTTTGCGACAGCTAAGAAACAAAAAGAACGTACAACTTTTTAATTATAATTTACCCATTTTGAATTTCGAATCGAGGATTACGCGTGTCTCTAACACCAAGAACCAAAACTCCCAAAATAAAATGGAACAATGAGAGTGCAAAACAGATTCGATGAACCTAAATCATAACATTAGAATTCTAAATAATTTTGAATGAAATATACATTGCATGATTTACCGTTAAAACTCCAAAACAACTTCCTTCTGGACAATTCAAATGTAACGTACTATGCATTTTTTTCTCAAGTTTTTTAGCAACCCAATCAGACATCATTATCCATGCAATCTGATGTAAAATGAAATGATTGAGTAGAATATTCTTCGCAATACGATACGTATAAAAGATTTCTAATTTACTTACGATTGAATTTAAAAGCAGCATCATCTAAAGTTTAAAAAACGATGTTGGTTAATCAATATTTAATATCTGATCAAATAATGTTTATTTACTCACTGCATAAGCAACTCTTGCTGCTATAGAATTACCACAATAATATGATCGGAAACCCAAGTTACATGCTGCGGCCGAAAAACACGAAACGAGAAATGAGGAAATCCATGTTATGGTACCAAGTCCTAGGAAGCTAAAGGCATTTCCCATTTCCGATAGATAGGGTCTTAGATATTTGGCAGAAATTCTTTCACGGAAATTATTGTGGCACAGCAAACGTAGCGTGGCGCAATCGCAGTGCCAAATATATCTTCTAGCATTCATTGATGTTTAACGCATAACAGGGTTATAGGTTATATCATCAAAAAGAGTATTTCAAACAAAATATATTGTATATAATATTTGGATCGTTACCTTATTATGAAGAGATCAAACGCAAAAGGAGATAAAATCAAAGTAGATTGAAACAAAGCCTTTTATAATGTTTCATCTAACAATTTCCGATTTTGTGATATATAAATGAGAATGTTTTATTTATATAGATTCGTAAGCAGATATGAAACCAAAATATAAATAAATAAATTAGCTTGTCACTTTTGCAATGTCACGTGAAAATGAATTTTTAATTTTATGTTGAAATGAACTAAATTGAGCTAAATTTGTACCAAAAGTTTACATCGGGATATTCACGTTGCATCACGGAGAAAACTTTTTACATTATATGTTTAAATTTCTTTCGTAACGTACTAACTTTAAAAAGAAATATCTCACGAAACATTATCTTTTTGTTTTGAACCTATGCTATTGCTTTATAGCAATAAATTTTTATCAGATGCCATTATTTATGCATGCGATAACGCCCTTTATCATTTATCGAAGTTACAATTTTCTAATTTTTGATTGAAACACAATTTAAAATTTTCAGGGATTTGCCATTATTTATTTATATGTATATATATTTTTTACTTCATTCAAATTTATTTTATATTGAAAGATTTCAGCGATTATCAGATCATCCACTGCATTAAAGCAAAATATTATTTTTTTTACTTTCGTTTACAAAAATAAATAGAACTTAAATAACCATGGACCCTTGTAATTTGATACGATTTCTAATTTTATTAAATATAATTAATGAAATGACCTCCTACATAAAATGAATACTTTATTAGAAAGAAATGGAGGAAAAATGGGTTTGAATTAAATGCTAAATCTAGACATATTTTATCGCCGTAGTATGTATATGTAAATTTTGTTTTACCCGGAAGTTTCCTCCCTTTTCATCAAATGACCTAATCTTGTTCTTTGTAATCTCGGTCAAATTTTAATCATGAGAATTTTAAGGAAAATCAAGTCGAAATTTTAACCAAATTTATACACATAATAAATTCCAGGAAGTAAAAGGTTTTCATATTCATTTTTGAACCGTCTCTCTTATTAAAATAGTAAATCAGAAAATTCATTTTCCATATTCGCACGAATTTTTATATTAGGACTTTCAATTATAATAATCTATATTCATTCCTAATCTCAGTAAAAGTTATTTGAAAGATAATTAACAAAAACTTGATAGTATTATTTTATTCAGATTATGATTGCTTCCGAACATTTAAAGTCCTGCAAAAAAAAATAAAACCTTTCCAAAATATTTGAAATATCAAGCTTTTGAAAATCATACGTCATAATTTTGAAGATTAAAGCTCGTAATAATAGCACTCGTTATAGTTCCCAATTCTTTTCTATAATAAATTTCTCTTTATATAGAGAACTCTTAATAAAAAATTTGACCGAATATAATACGGAAAAAAGTCATATATAGTTATGTTGGGTTTTTCATAATAAATACGAGGCGTATCGAACATTATAAATGCTTAGTATCGAATTTTTCTGACATAAATCTTCGAATAATAAATGCCTGATAATTAAATCTTATTGTATTGTATATGGGATGGCAGTTATAAAGCGTACCGTATATATATATTATTGCAATAAGTTTTGTTCAATAAAAAACTTTAAATTCATATGTATTATTATTAGACGAGATCTAATTTAAATAAATTTGCTTTAATATTTTACGCAGATGATGTTTTGTTTGTAACGGATTAATTAGTATTACCAATCTACCTAATTTAAACATTGGTTTTTCTTTGATTCATGATTTATATCAAATAAAATATATCTAAATTTGACATATAGAATGTTTATCTTCTAATTATTTGAAATACCTCATATTCCTCTATAGAAAAGCAATCATCAGTATCACGTATCTTTTTTATATAACTGCCTTTTTGACAATAATTTGAATAATCGTCTATTATTACGTTAAATGAATATATGATAAGATCGGATCCAAAGCCTGGTCCATCATTAATTTGATAATATAAAGCACGATCCTTCCTATCCACATTACTTAGAATCGCATCCTTAATCGAGTTATTCTCATTTTTAAAGGAAAATATAAAGCTGTCTTTAGCTTCATTCCACCCTCCCTCACTTTTCCATACGTTGGGATTATACCCTCCCAGAATCTCATTCGTACCCCTTACTTTAACGAAGGTAACATTATTGGGTTTACCATCGCATAATTTATGAAATCTATCTGGGGTGAAACCATCTCGGCTTCCTCTAAACAATAATTTAAATTTGTATGGTAAATAAAGTTCTCTTAAATGAGAGAAATTATTGTTAACGTCAGTTTTATCAATCCATCTGGAGATCATTGAAACGACATTTAAATTAACAATTTGAGAATCAAGGATTCCATCAATTAAAATACTTCTAGGGAATAAAACATGATCATTTGGTTTACTATCAGGGTCCATATAAGAACCCATCAAATCTTCATAAAATTTATGATTTAAAAGTTTCTCGAATGGTCTAACCTGTCCAAAAAATTCTTTTGGAGATAAACTAAAAAATCTAACCAGAGGCAGACAACGTTGTAAAGTACATTCCATCGTTTTAAAATCATTATACGTCCAAGTTACAGGATCCGAGTCAAGGGTTGGATTTCGTGCAAGACCCCAATTTAACACATGGTCCCAAACTTCTACTTCTTTCATTTGTAAGTCATCCCTTTTAATGAATGATATCAAAGTTCCTTCGGGAAGTAAGGTAGAATCAAGTGAGGTAAAAAATTTCTCGGGGGATTTGGCCATTAAATCTGTACAGAAATTTTGAAGTTCCAATAAACCATTAGATTTAAAGCACGCTCGATATGTAACCTCAAAATTTTGTTCCATCCATTCGGATTTATTATTAATCAAATACGCTTGCAAATAATCGGTTAATTCTTGAAGGAGAAATTCATTAGCAACGGTCAAAACTTTAAGAATGCTCAAAGAATCTTGCCCATTTAATAAAAGCATGCCGCCATAAATGTATCTATATCACAAAATAATTAAAATAAAAAATATATAAATATAAAATCATAATAATAAATATTTAATTTAAAGATTAGAATTATTCGCTTACTCCAAGATGATTTGAAAGATCTCCGGCGAAATACCTGGCAACTTCAAATGAGTCAAGGAACTATGATTTTTTTTATCTGAAGCTAAAGCCCTTCGAAAACTCGGAGAACGATAACATAAAATGTTCATATGCGCACGGAAGATTTTTACATTAGAATCGTTACCAACTTCAATTGTAATATCGTAAAATTCATCATCATCCAATAATTTAATGTAATTTTTACTTAAATTTAGTAAAAATTGGTTTGACATATTTTTGATTGTAAATTTATAAAATAAAAAAAGTGAGATAAGATAAAGGGAGAAAACAATTATTTATACATTAGGGGGTGATGAGTAAATCAATGAAAATTTATTCAAAAATGGTTAAATTAAAAATTGTCATTTTTCAAAAGGATGGATATTCACTTAACAATTTGTTGTCAGATAAATTGTTTTATTTTATTTTTTTTTTCGTTCCCAATTATTATTTAAATTTATTTACATAACGCGTTTTTTTTAAAATTTATTAACTTCGAATACCAACTCTTTATATAAATATATATATTATAATAAAAGATTGTTCAATTACCTTAGTTTCATTCATTTCAACTTTTACATCAAATGCATAGTTTATAATTATCGAGTGTTTTAACATGAGCTGTTATGGAATATCCGGTATTATTAAATATATATTTAACTAATATAAATAAAAGAGCTAGTTTCACATTCAATGAGCTACATCACACATCACACATATTCTTATTTATCTGATTGGATCTCAAACTAAATCAATTCACGATTCATTGAAACAAAATTAAAAACTGGTTCGAAATGAAAAATTAATATTAATCGAAATAAAGATGTGTACTTTTATAGAAATTGGCTTAGACTGTTTATCGATTTTAGTATTCGAAGCGAATCAAAATAAGAAATTTGATAGACCATAGAAAATGTTACACATCAAACATTACACAAACAATGAAATTTTCCATGCGAGTTTCAAAAAAGTCTATAACATAACTCATTTTGGGTGATGACCTGACCTGTTTATTGGTTTATAAACGTACTCGGTGTTTGACATTTCTAACCTCTAAACTCCGTTAATGAGTAACGATAAATAATTCCTTTAATTCCGTTTTATCAATTTCGATCAACTCCTTCCCATACTAACAAACTGAAAATAATAAATTTTATAATAATCCCTTTGATTTTTATTCTTTTATTTAAAACCTTTATTATACAACTTTCTTTGGCTTAGCGGTGGCTTAATAGTGGCTTAGTCGCTTTTACTTTATAACCATAATTGTATTCTATCGGTTCTTGTAAAATAAAAACGACATAACCTGTCCATGAAGGATATTACAAAGAGAAAAAAGTTAAAGCAATAAAGATGAGAATTTTGAAATATATATCATTACCTTCTAAAGAATCCGAGCATGAACCACGAATAACCTCTGTGAATGAAGCTGGGGAGCTGGCGGATCCTCAGTGGAATAGTTCGGCAGATTCCCCAGACAGTGATAATGTTAGATATGATAATACTGAGGAAGAACGAGAAACTATGCTCAATAAAGAAAGAGGAGAAGAAGATACTATGGTTGACATTGACGAAAGTATGGATGCCATAGATTACGGAAAAGAGGTGAGTTACTTCAAAATATCTTATATTATTGATCTTATAAATTTTATATGCAAAAAACTGATTTCACATTAATCATTTCATAGAAGAGTGACAGATCGATATTACCTTGCTTGTGCATTGCCGGTGTATTCGTTGTCGCATGGCTAGTTTCGGCCATTATTTATGCATTTTATAAAACAGGTAGTTCAAGCATTGAAAACATTGCTAATCGAATACAATTCGATGATTTATACAATAGTAGCTTCTCTCCCGAATATAAGGATTTGATATGGAACGAGGCTGATGGTATGTCAAATCAATCATAAACTTGAATTCCTTTTCCTTTTCCTTTTCCTTTTCCATTTCTTTTTTTTTTTCCTTTTTCATCAAAATATCAATTGATGTGCTACATTCTTTAGGTGAAGATGGTACGTTTGTATATCGGGATTATAATGATGATATCATATTGGAGCGAATTTCAGATAGGAAAAAGCAAACTTTAGTTAAAGGATCTGATCTCATCGATGTTAGTGCATTAGCGCAGATTCATGTTTCTTTTCGTCGTTTTGGTTTAAATTTCTCAACTCGATTATTATTATTATTATTATTATTAGAATGATGGAACTCAGCTTGCTTACTTTGATTTTTCTATCTCTCCGGATTCAAATTATGTTTTGTTATCAACTAATAGAACAAAGGTAAATATATCATATTTTTTATTTTTGTAGAATTTATATCATGAATTTATAATATCATCTAATATCATCTCTTTATTTAAGCAATGGAGATATTCACATTTTTCAAACTATCTGATTTTTAATATAACATCGAAATCACTATTCCCTCTTACGAAACCCATTGACGATGATCATCAAGCGGTAATTTCTTATGCTCGATGGAGTCCTGTTGGTCATACTGTGGTAAGATGATATTATGTATGGTTTTCCATTTATAGTTGAAGTTGGTTCTAACTAGTCAATATTTGGTATGTCATAGGCTTTTATCAAAGATAATGACGTATATATATCAGTAGATCTAGTAGATGTAAGACGTATCACATTTGATGGTTCAGCCGTTGTGTTTAATGGTATGCCGGACTGGATTTATGAAGGTATTGATATTTAACCTTTATTCTACTTAAAATTATTCTGAATCCAAATTTAAACATTTGTATTTAAAATATTTAGAGGAAGTACTTAGAGCGGATAACGCAATATGGTGGTCTGATGATGGGAAGCGTCTTGCTTATCTTCGTTTAAATGAGTCGGAAGTTCCAGAATATCGATTTCCTATGTATATGAATGGGTTTAACGTTGATCCCTATCCCAAAGAGGTTGTAATAAGATACCCTGAACCGGGATATCCAAACCCAATCGTCACTTTCCATATCTACGACTTGGAAACTCCGTTACGCTCTCAATCCGCTGCTATTCTTTTTGAAGATGATTTTCCAGATGATGATAAATTGATTACGGAAGTTCTGTGGGCTGGAAATGAAAAGATTTTAGTAAGAGTTATGAATCGCATTCAGGATTTAGCAAGAGTGGTTCTTGTAGATTCAAATCTTCGAACGGGAGTAACGATACGTGAAGAAAATGCCAATAAAATGGATGGTGGTTGGTACGAAATAGTAAGTTTATTTTCAAATATAATTTATTATCTGGTGATTTCATCATACCAATTTGAAAATTCCAATTTAAATTGATATTATACCACCATAATCTTTTAATAATGCAGAATAAAAGTTGGGTTTATAAAAAAAAATCGGGTAGTCTCGAACAAGACGGTTATATTGATGTGGTGGTGAATCAAGGTTACGATCATCTCGCTTTGTTTTCACCCATCGACTCGAGCACTCCCAAGTTTCTCACAAGTGGAAAATGGGAGGTTGATGGCAGCGTATTAGCAGTTGATTATAAGCAAGAATTGATGTAAGTCAACTTTAATTTTTTAAAATTTTTTTTTGGAATGATAGTCAATTGTAAGATTTTAATATAGATGCAGACTTTTGTTTTAAGTTATTTGATCGTGACATGATATGACGTATCAAATTATATTTAAAATTATATGACGTGCGAATTGTCGTTACTTTTAAGAATGCGACCCTAGATTTTTTTAACATTATAAATTTTTTGTTATTTGTTAGATATTTCATCAGCACAGAGAAATCATCAACAGAGAGACACATATATTCTGTAACATGGGATGGAAAAAATAGGACTGCATTAACGGATATCAGTAATGAAGGTTATTATTCAGCTAGCTTTTCACCAGGTGCTCAATACTATAATCTCAGATATGAGGGTCCGGGTATTCCTTGGCAAAAAGTTTTGAAAGTTGGAGACAAAAGTAGGTTTCAATAAATCAAGGGAGTGAACTTTGTTCAGAAACATTTTTTACATTATAGTTTAATCACGATTAATATTATTTAGGTTTTGGAATGGTTTTGACTGAAAATAACGGTCTAAAAGAACTTATGAATTCCCTTGAATTACCTACAAAAAAACATCTAACGATTAACATTAACGGAAATAGTAAGTTTAATTTTATCTTATGATTTGTTGTAGATAAAATAATCAATCATACATTATACGAAAACAGCTTTCAATGCTATCGAAATAAGACCACCAGGAATGGATGATAGCGGAAAGGAAAAATATCCAGTGCTATTCAATATTTACGGAGGTCCAGCTTCTCAAATTGTAAATACAAAATTCACGGTTGATTGGCACATGTTTTTAGCCTCGTCGGATCGATTAAAGTATATCACAGTACTAGTCGACACGCGCGGTACAGGATTTCAGGGAAGATCATTTAGATGTGTCGTTAGAGGACGTTTAGGTGAAATTGAATCAGAGGATATAATTAATGCCGGACGTCATTGGGCGGGCTTACCATATGTTGATTCAAATAGAATGGCAATATGGGGTTGGTCCTTTGGAGGATTTTTAACAACAAAGATTATTGAATCGGATTCTGGAGTTTTCCAAGTTGGAATGGCCGTCGCACCTGTAACTGATTGGAGGCAAGTAGTCATGTAATAAATAATTATAGAATTATTCGTAAATATTTATCTATTCATTTATTTTAACAGATTCTATGATTCTATCTATACCGAACGTTATATGAAAACGCCAGCACAAAATCAAAAAGGTTATGAGTATAGTGCTATTACCAATATGACAGGTTTCGAACATGCTAAATTCTTGGTTGTACATGGAACTGGTGATGGTGAATAACATACTCCCCTTTTTTTGTTTTGTTTTTGTTTCTTTTGGGGCATGGAAATCATATCTGCGTTATTAACTAAAATCGTTACAACCTCCTAAATAGATAATGTTCACTTCCAAAATACAGCTAATTTAATTGATAGATTAACTCTTGCTTCCGTACATAATTATCGTGTACAGTTCTATACCGATAGCAATCATAATATTTTTAACCATAATGCTAATCGAGAGGTATGGTTCTATGATTATATAGTTCATTTCTTGATTATTTAGGAATTGTACAATATCTCAAAAAAAATTTTTTTTTCCTCTAATTTATAGCTTTATTATCTGCTCACGGAATATCTTTGGCAAAGTTTCGGAACTGGAGGAATAAACTGAAAATTATTTCATTGTAAATAAATATCTTTGCATTTTTAATAGTTTTTTTCATTTTATTTATTTAATTTCCACGAGATTAATATTTTCAATTTTGGAAAAAGATTTGGAGATTATAAAAATTCAATTAGACATTGAGTTTTGAAGTGTTAGAGGTGTTAAAAGACTTTAAAATAATTTGTTTTGCATTAATTTCTTAAAAAAAGACCTGAATAAATTAAACGATTTCTTTTTTGTTATCTAATAATAATAATCATATAATACATAAAAATATTAATAATATTATGACGTGAATATCAGTATGATGAGTTAATATCACGTGAGACAAATACGGTCCGACCCAGTTCGCAGACAAAATTAGTGCTGCGGTCGCGCGTCATGATTGACAGTAAATCTTTATTTGGTATTCTTTCATCAACGCGTTCATTCATTGAACATCGGTAATGGAAATTACACACGGGTTGGTTCAGAATCTCTTTGTTACGTTATAAGTCAATCATGAATCCGAAATTTTCCTTGTATGTCATTATTATATAATGACACATCAGGACGGCGGTTTACACCTTTACTTCCATTCTTTAGATTATTAGTAAGCGAATTACCGTATTATCAATATCAATATACATAAAATGTATATATAAAAAAGAAATAAGAATAAAAACTCAAAATAGAACATTAACAAACCCTTTTTTGAACAACCAATAATATATTGTTTGCTTGTTTGTCACTAAAAGTTTCAATAAATTCTACCTTTTGGCTTTGCAATTTTGGAATATTAAATTTTAAAAGCGCGTTTAAAGAAGATATTCCAACATGCACTCGTCTACAGACTGGTATAATCCAAATAACAGAAATTTGGTTGGAGAGGGGGGGTCCCCGCCAGTCGAACAAATAGGAGTATCCGATACAAGTGGGACAACGGTGACCCCATGCTTATTGGAAGCGTGGAGAGAAGAAATGGTGTTTTGGAAGAATCATGACACTTGTCGTAGAATGTTTAATGTAAATAAAGTATAAAGTATCTTCTTTAACATAAATAGTTGTGAAAATGAAATGATTGTATACGCAGTAATAATAATAATAGCATTCTAAGTTTTCGAAAGTTCAGCCCTTCTCGTTATAAAAGTTCGCTCAATAATGTCATTAATTATTCCTTAAAATTAGTGGGTACGAGAAGTGCTTGGAAGCCTTGACGAGAGTTTCCTTAGGAAAATCTTCAACAAGCTCCTCCATGACGGTGAGCTTGTCAATGATCACGTCCGCATATATTTACACATGAATGGCTACAGCGTAGCAGGACGAGATATTATCGATGTTAGTACTTGAATACCGATTGTGTCAATATGTTTAGTGATTATACGTTCATCATTAATCTCTTCCTTTTTTTTCCTCGTAATATTAGATTCCATACTGGATGCATGCCGCTTTCCTCCAAGTTATACATCTAATATACCTAGACGATGACATTATGCTGTCTGAATCTATTGAAGAACTAACGTGGCCGCGTATACAGCACAAAAATGCAAAGAGTAATTAATTTATTTCACTTTGTTTTCAATTGGTCAATCACTTTTTTCTCTTGAAATGTTGAAATTTATGAACTTATTTTTATTTCTAGACATTACAATTATGCTAAATATGTTCTTTGAGTTCGTAACAGAAAGACCATTTTTAATGAGGGAATTTCCTATGAATAATTGGGGAAATAATGTTGAGTATGTTGACGGTGCTGAAATTTCCACTGATTGTTTTGATAAAAGTGCTAAAGTACTTTCCCAAATGGGTGTCGGCGAGAGCTGTGAAGAAAAAAAGGATCATCCGAATGAAGGCGCAGCAAATCCGATTAACGAAGTGGATTCTGCCCCTTCAATTGATCATACCGATCGCTCAGAAAATGAAGATAATCATACCAAAGATATTTGCAATGATACTGAGCAATCTAATTCTGTCAGGATTTTCTCCAGCACGACTCTACCTTCAAGCGTTGACGCCTCCGTAGATCATCATCAGAATAACGAAGGCTCAACAAATCTAACCGATGAAAAGGGAGATGAACTCGCTCGCCTAACAGATATCACCAACTGTTCGGCCGAGAATTCAATTGCAAAAACGGATAATCAATCCATTCCTCTTCCATCCTTGATGGATTCACATCCAGCTTGGAATAGTATAGTATTCAAATCTTCCCTGCACAAGTCAGCAAAGTTGAAAGTGACAGTCGAGGAGAAAGCACAATTCAACACAAATGTATTTAATGATTTTTTTGGAGTAACTCAGGGACGCAATTCATTAAATTCAAGTAAGAAGGAATCACCAAAAGTCAGAAATGGCATCTTTTTTGGGCTCACTGTCTATTTTACAGGTAATTTTACGCCTACATATAAATGTTATTATGTTTATTCCAATCAAGTTATTAAGAAATTTTCCCTATTAGATGATGCAGCTTCACATGCTGGTCAAAGTATAAAGGCAATTGTTGCAAACAACGGAGGCAAAGTTTAGTAAGTTATTTGTTGATACTTAATTATAAACTTTCATTTTTTCATTTGTTTCGTTTTACCTAATCGAATATAAATTTATGTGCATAGCTCCAAATTAAGGAGAACAGCAACTCATATGGTGACGAAGTTACCGGTCCCTTGGTATAAGATTGAGAACTTGCGGCGCAACACAAACTGCCGTGTCGTCAATCCCGAATGGGTTTTAGAATGCGTGCGAGTTGGCCGACGTGTTTGTGAAAGTGCATTTAACATGGTTGGGCCTCAACCAGTGAGTATTATTATTTTTTTTGTATAGCTTTTAATTCTCTATATATATATATATATATATTTTTTAATACTTTAAGTGTACATGATTTTTTAAATTAGGAACAACAAACAATTCAGAGTTTTATAAATAGAGGTATCAATGCCCAAATAAGTTTTGATGACGACCTTGCTAATACAAGGAGGAAAGGAAGAGAATTCGATGAAATTTTTGATGAATTTGAAGGTAAAAACAAGAGGTATAGGATCAACTCTTATGTTGCCCCCGATGATTATGACACTTCGAACATCCAAGGTCCTGTTTTCGTTCAAGAATGGCACAAAGAAGTAAATGTTGACGTTGATGAAATGAGCATATTATCAGAAAGTACGAGAATTTCCGATTTATAAGAAGGAAACGAGAAATTTAAATACCCTGGATGTATATATAATATTTAATTTTAGATTATCGATGACTTGAAAATTTTTTGTAAATTCTGTGGAGTAATTAATTAATTTTTCTCGTCAAAAATGAGAAGCGTGTCTCACATTATAGATAATTAGAAATTTACAGATTCAAAGTATTCGTTGGATTTGGGCACGCGAATATATATTTAAATCTGTTAAAGGGCAAGGAACATTCTCTATCCCGCTTAAGAATTCTACAAAAAGGGAAAAAAATTTTGTGAACTTGTCCGAACGCGCATCTTTTTTTATATTAAGATTTATCGATATCACTTTTTTAATAAAAAAAAAATACAATCTATTCAATTTATCTGTTTATTGTATATAAGATCTCTCGTTTTTATGATCGGTATTTCACAATAATAAATCATTTTTTTTTATATACAGTATATCAATAAAGGAAAAAAAAAATTTTTTTCACCACCATAAGTAAAATTAACTAATCACAAAATTCACGCTCTTAATCATTTTAACCGCAGTAATACAATCCATAATGAACAAACCTTGGCTGTGTAAAAGGCGAGTTACGCCTCATTACATAACAATGTTTATTGAAAAATACAAATTTTTACGCCTTTCACATGAAATAATAAATTTTATTTTTAACAAAACTTTTAATTTTTTTAAATTATATTAAAATACATTTAAAAACGATAAAAATTTCAGCAAATGATAGTAAATTCGTTCAATTAAATCTAGGAATGAACTAAAATGGCCTTCAAATTCCAAGTATTTGCTGATATTTTTCTTGAATCCGTGTCCTCGTTCAATCAGCTATTGATTTTTACGTTCAATTTTTTTAAATCAACTTTATGAAATCTTATTTGAACAAGTTCAACCACCTCTTTTCGAGGTATAAAATGTTGGTCTTTTGTGTATAAGTTGTATTATAAAAAAGTTTTGGAAATTTGTAACAGTTGACATTATACTTTATTTTATTTTTGTTATTTTTGAGTTTTGATTTAAGTCGAATTCAACCATTTATATAGGAAAAAAAACTGCGTCGCAAAAATATTTTTGTGTTCACCTAAACTAGATTGATTTAATAATTTCCATTTACGTTACATAAATATTCGAAGTTGTCACGTAAAATTGACCAATAAAATCATTAAATTTCGATATAATCACATATAAACTGAGGATCTATAATACCATTTCAAATTCTAAAAAAGAATTAGAAATTATGTTATTAATTTTATATTTAACTGTCAAACTTAAGGTAACATTGACTTGATAATAGGGAGTAATATATATATTTAATTAAAGATTACTGTGAGATAAGTCCTATTATGATCAGCCTTTAAGTTTATTACTTAATAATTATTTTACATAAGTTTAATTTTGTAATTTTAAAATATAGAAAGAGATTTATTTTTATTATAGGTTTGTATGTTCAGAAATCTTAACTCTTGAATTATAAGACTTGAATTTGCACTTTTGAATTGTTCTTTTATAAGAGTAACTTTTTATCCTATTTATATAAAATTACATTTATAGAAAAAATTATATCTAATGCTACTTTAAAATAAATAACTAATAATGATAAAATAAATACTAAAGATAAAATATAAAATAATATACAAATAATAATAAATATAATAAAAAATAAATAATATAAAAATTATAAATATGTTAAAGAAGTTAAAAATATTGGAGTTAAAAAAGTTAACAATATTAAATTTATAAATCTGTATGACACAATAACTTTAACAAGGTCTAATATTAATATCATTATAAAAGGATTCAATTTATTCACAAATTTTATATAAATTAATTATATATTTCTTAAATTAAATAGTAATAAGAGAGAAAAAAAGTCAAAATTTCTAAAATTTTAATCTGATCCTCCTCTTATAAGAAAAAATACTTTAATTTTCTTTTGCATAAGATTTTATTTCTGTTAAATTAGAATTAATATTAGATTAATATTTATATTCTTTCTACTAAAGTTGCTAGATGAAATCAAGAGTTTAGACAGACATCTAAATGTAAAGATTAAATTATATTAAAATCTTATTAAAAAATCTGCAAAATACAGAAAAAGGTAAAACTATATCAAAGCTTATAAAAATGGTGAAATTATATCAAATACTTAGTAAAAATTTAGCGAAACTAAAAGTTTAAACATTTAGCCAAATCCAAAATGAGTTTAAACAAACAACCTTACTTTCTACTTTTTGAAAAAGTTAAATCAGAATTTTATAATAACTATGACTTTATTTCTTTTTTAACAAAGTTCTGATATATAACAAGTTTTTAAATAAAATAATTTAATTTTATTAATGAATTTATTTATAATTTAAGAATTTTATCTTTATTGAATAATCTTTTAATTATTGTTAAGTTTTTCTTTTAAAACAACATTTTCTTCTTTTTCTACTATTTTTTAAAAATCTCTTCTTCTTTAATCCTTATATATTTTTTAACCTGTAAGTTATTTAATTTCTTTATCTTTTTAGACTTTTTATATTATATAATCCTTTGTAAATTTCTATATTATAATTACTTAATTATTATCTTTTCTTAAATATTAGAAAAATAACCATAATTTAGCTAATTTATCTTCTTTATAATTAATTTTCTGAATCCATATGATTAAATTACATATCAACAAAGTTAGGAATGAATTAAATCTATTGAACTTTAATAGTTAAATGATCTAATAAATCAGATCTATTAATAATCTATTAAATCCAAATAATACAGTATATTGTATATAAATAGATCATTGGTTAATAGATCTTAATAGATAATGATTTATTAGCTAACATGTGATATAATTTATTATTACAAAAAAAAATTGCAGAAAAAAAATTCAAATGCAAGTAGAATTACTTGTCTTTAAATATTAGAAATATAATTTTATATTTATTTTAATCCTTAAATCTTATAGTATTTTCAATAAAATGTTGAAATATTTAATACCAATTTTATGCAATTTAATAATTATATTAAATGTTATTAGTTAATAAAATTTAAGCATAGAAAATTTTTTTCAACAAACTAACTATTAAATAAATAACATTAGATTTTGATTCTTCTCAATTCAGTGATTCTAATAAATTAAAATTCATTCAAATTTTTTAGTAAAAAATTAATCTATAAGATAAAAAATAGTCTAACCAAATTTTTATATAATAATATGATTTTGTAGATTATTGTTGCTAATCTACTGATCTGATTTTGATGAATTTTAGCTTATTGAATCATTATACTAAGAAGAATCAGAATCCAGTATTAATTTTTTAGTTTTTAGCCTACTGAAAAACTTTTCTATATTTAAATTTAATTTAGTAAAAAATTTGATATAGATTAGTAAAATATGTAAAATTAGTATTAATAATTAAACTTCAAATTTTTATTAAATATAATTTAAGGATTAAAATAAATAAAAATATATTTATAATATTCATGCTTAATTTGATAAGCTTTAAAATCAATTAAATTTATATACAATAAATTAGCCAATTAAATTAAATATTTCAATAGATTTAATATTTCTCATAGATCTATCGACTTATCTAATAAATTAAAATCTATTGAATGTATTAGTTATTAATTTATTGGATCTATTAGCCATTAAGCCAACTCTAATACATCATGCTTTAATAATCTTATTTAAATTTAATGATTTAATTTAATTAATTAATTTAATTGAATATAGTCATTTTATTTCAATACTACAATAGATTTAATATATAAATGTTTTTTTTTTTTAAAATATATATAATTCTTTTAATTTAAAATTATTTTTTAACATTATTTAATTAATTTGTTATTATTTTTATATTATTTATTATATTAATCAACTTATTTTTAATAATTTTTTCACTATTTTTATTAATAGATTCAATTTTAATTATTTTTTTATTCAAATTCATTAAATTTATTATAAAGATTTTAATATTTCTCATAATTTTAATTTATAGATAATTTAAACATATTAAATATATTAAATACTTAGATTAGTATCTTATAATTAATAATTATAATAACTATACTTATATATTAGAATATTATCTCTTAAACCATCTAGCGGGCAAATTTGCCCGCTGAAATTGGTTTTGATTGGCATTTGTATAATCACACGTGATTTTTTTAATAATACCTCTCTTTCTAAGTAATAATAAAAGTGTATTACCTTATTGATTATCAAATTTAATCTTTTTTTAATGATAATCTAAAATCTTTCACAGTATCACCTTACCAATCACCACTTTTAATCTTTTTTTAATGCTATGTCTTTTGCAGCAAGACCAAGTGTCCCGGCCTCAATTTCATTTCCTCTTGACAAATATTTTGATAAAGAGGAAGAATATATATTACTTTAACGTTCCGTCAACATTTTGTTGAATCAGATTTTGAGAAGAATGAAAAGAAGAATACGAAAAGTGCTTGTAAAAGTAGAGGCAGACTAGCAAAAACTGTACAATTACCACCACCTCCTAACTTTGAACATTTTATTCATCCAAAATCATTATACCAGGCATTTAATAATTTGCCGTCAAGTTATGAAGCTGATTTTTTCAAACCTATCAACCTTTTTCTTTTTTTTTTCCAAAATCTATATATATTAGATACAATAGTTGTTAATACAAATTTGTATGCATTAATAAAGGATGCTGATGCTATTGGTAGGAAATGGCAAAATATTGATTGTAAAGAGCATATTATCTGGATAAGCCTAGTTATCTATCAAGGACTCTTTAAATTACCCTCACTTAATCAATATTGGAATGAAGATTCAAAGTTTTCCATCCATCATATTTCTAAACAAATGTCATTAAAGTGATTTGAACAAATCAAGAGATATTTACACATCTCTTCTCCTACAGCCACAATTAACAATTTTTTTGATAAACTGGAACCTTTACTTTTAAAAATTCGTGATGTTTCAAAATAACTTTACACACTAAATTCAAATATTTCAGTAAATGAAATGATGGTAAGGTTTTCTGAGAGAAACATTCATACTATACATGAAGTCGAAATGAAAACCCAAAAGTCGAAATGTTTCGACTTTGGAGGTCAAAGTCGAAATGAAAAGTC
>CAMKVN010000169.1:0-37725 GCA_946474995.1 Funneliformis geosporum
TTAAGAACGATAAAAGATCGTTCTAAAGGAACGATAAAAAAAATCATTCCAATAGGACGATAAAGATCGTTCTAAAGGAATGATACAAAAAAATCATTCCAATAGAACGATAAAAGGTCGTTCTATCGGAATGATAAAAAAATCATTCCTTAAGAACGATAAAAGATCGTTCTATCGGAATGATAAAAGATCATTCTAAAGGAACGATAAAAGATCGTTCTAAAGAAACGATAAAAGATCATTCTAAAGGAATGATAAAAAAAATTGTTCCAATAGGACGATAAAGATTGTTCTAAAGAAACAATACAAAAAAATCATTCCTTAAGAACGATAAAAGTCGTTCTATCGGAACGATAAAAAAATCGTTCTAATAGGACGATAATACATCGTTCTAAAGGAACGATACAAAAAATCGTTCTAATAGGATGATAAAGATCATTCTAAAGGAATGATTCTTCAATTGTTCTATCGGAACGATGATTTTAATCATTCCTTTAGAATGATTCTTCTATCATTCTATCAGAATGATGCTTTTAATCATTTCTTTAGAACGATTCTTCTATCATTCTATCAGAATGATGCTTTTAATCGTTCCTTTAGAACGATTCTTCTATCGTTCTATCGGAACGATGCTTTTAATCATTCCTTAGAACGATTTTTCTATCATTCTATCGGAATGATGCTTTTAATCATTCCTTTAGAATGATTCTTCTATCATTCTATCGGAACAATGATTTTAATCATTTCTTTAGAACGATTCTTCTATCGTTCTATTGTAACGATGCTTTTAATTGTTCCTTTAAAACAATTCTTCTATCGTTCTATCGGAACGATGCTTTTAATCGTTCTTTTGAATGAAACTAAATAATTGTTCAATTTTTAGCTCGAATTTATCACTTGACTTGACTTGTCTGACTCATAATTTGAGTCGACTCGTTCGGAACTCGAATATAATTTAATATACTATATAAAATATTTGCCCAACATGAAATAATTTTTTTTAATATATATAATTAAATATTTTAATAAATTTAACTTATTTACACTATAATAAACAAAATAAATAATAAAAATTTATAAAATTTGCTATATTTAAAAATTATTGAAATGACTGGTCATTTGATAATTGAAATGACAGATCATTTGTCATTTGTTATTTGAGTCATTTGCCAGTCATAATCATTTGGCGAACACTGCTTTCTATTGCAAAGCTCCTATATTAATCTTACTTTATCCTTAAGTCAATTGCTTTAAAAATTAATAATAGGCTTTATTTCTACATATTGAGATTTGATAAAAATATAAAAATATTTATATATGTTAGATAATTAATAAAATAAATTAAACTAAATATATTTATAGAAATAAAATTGATATATTACTAGAAAATAAAGTTAATAAATGGTCAGCAAGATAATTTATAATAATAAAGTTATCTGGTATACTGAAAATTAAATTAACATTTGAATTAATATCAATATACATTGATTATCAAGGGAAATTAAATTAATAAAATAATTTATAAGATGATTTACAAAAAATAAAATTGACATTATTATCCAAGTGAAAATGAGGCATAACAAATCACATGATCAGAAATGTGATACAAGAAGCATGATTAATATTCATCATAATTGTAAAAACAATCTCATAATAGAAATGTAATCATAAATTGAAATGTTAATCAATGAAATTAATGTTACATGATACAATATGCCACATCTAAAAATTGGGAGTAAATGTAATAATTATGAAAAGGTATTAAATCATAGTTAGGGAATTAGTTATTTTTATATAGTCATGATGTAGTAACTATGCAATGAAATATGTAGTAATAATTATGCAATGATTAGATAGTTAAAGGTAATCCTTATGTAATAATTATCTAATATATCTGTAATTTTAGATTAATTTAAAATGTATAAATAGGACAAGTTGAAAATATTAAAGAGGAAGCGATCTAGAGAAGTAATTAATCTAGGAGTAATGTAACGTAAAGAATTAGTATTGATGATTGTGCAATCACTTATAACATTATAATATTTTAATAAAACACTTTCTTTAACAAAATTATTCTTTTATATATTTCTCATAATGTTTGTGTAATCCACTTATGTGTTACCTCTATCATGATTCATTAAGTCTTCATACTTAAATGAATCACCATGTGATTCAGCTTAAAAAGATCATGATGAATTTATAATCTTTGACGACAGATGGCAGCAGCGATCAAGAATATTTCATCAAATCAACTAAAAATTTATAACATAACGAACTCAACCTCTTACCTAAAAATAAACATCCTATTTTTTGAGTAACAACATCAAGATCATCAAAAATTTCTAGGTAATAATTTTTTAAACTTTAAAATAACTATGTAATATGGGATTTATTTTGTATCATATGATCAGCTGTAACCTAAATTAACAAATATCTTAACATAAAAATGTAAATTTAAAGAGCTTCTATTGGAATTTTGTGATTTGAATTCATTTGAATTAGGTAGTAACTATAACTTAGAATTTAACTAAACATCTTAGCTAGAAATTCATATAGCATTTAAATAGTTTTAATAATTTCTTTTTGTATTAATTTTCTAACTTTAGATGTTATTTTTAGTGATAAATTTTATTTTAAGAAAGTAGAAATAAAAGGACATTTAGAAAATTTATTACTTTTTGATATTTTATTTTTATCTTCTTTAGGGAATAGTGATTAGTTAACTTAAATGAGATTCAAATAAAACTACAGAAAGTATACTATAAATTTGTTAATTCTTATTTGTAATTTTTTTAATTTAAAATTTAGAATATATTTTGAATAAATTATCTGCGATAAAGAAACAATTACTAATACTAAAGTAAGCATCTTTAAACTTAGGATTATTATTATTAAATTAGGTTAGGATTAGGTTAAGTGTTAGAGTTAGGATTAGAAGTTAGAATTAGGATTAGAATTAGAATTAGAATTAGAATTAGAATTAGAATTTGAGTTTGGATTAGAAAGAATACATGATTTAACGGTAAGTTGCAAAATTTACTTATATTTGCTTTTTTTAAGAAAACAATTAATAATTTGAATAAAGTATAGATTTTTATCTTTTTTTTTATTAGAAAAAAATTTAGCTATCTAATATATGAAAATTAGAGAAATTCATGATCTTAAGATATCTTACAAGAATTATATTATTTATTGGTAAATAAAGGTCATTTATATATCTGTCTGTCTATATTTAACCATAAGCTTATTTGCTTACATTTTTTCATGTAATAATGAATTCAAAATCGCAAAATTCAATGGTATCAAGATAATATTCAAGATTTAAACCTTCAATTTAATTTATAAGATGAAACTGTAGAAATAGTAACACAGTTCCAGTAGGATAATAATGAACTGATGATTTCTGATTTACATATTTTTAATTAGCTTAAAGCATCAGATACATTTACAATTGAAATTAAAGAACATGTTTAATGAAAAGCTAAATATTTATGTTAATTTGGAAAAATGAAGAAAACTCTTAACTTAGCACTTGATTTAGGTGTTAAGAATGATTTTATTGATATGGTTACTGGATTTATAGTTTGCAAGAAGCAAGATATTAATACAAATGATAAAGTACAAGTGAACTTGCATGTTTTTAATCCTTTAATTCAAAAATGTCATGGACGTTAATCACAAAAATGCACCAAGTTATCATCTAAATTCAATTTGCATATCAATACAAAAAGTGGTGCTATATCCAACCGAGCCAAATTTACTTGTGAGGCAACATCAAATTCAGAAAACATCTTTATAAAGAACACTATTTCTTGTTCTTGATTCTAATAATGTTGAGATAAATAATACTCCTATCAGTTCTATGTTTTATTGATGATTCTATTACAGTTATAGGAATACAAGCTACAGACGAAATTGCATCTAAACGGAAGTATATGTAAAGTGTGTGGAGAATTAGGACATAATGCTAGAAACAAAACGAAGTGTAGCAAACGGTAATTATATGTATTAATTAATACTTTAATAAAGTATAAATCACGTGAAATTATAATACCACATGACCCTGTGATGTTAACCACCCGAAAAAATTCAAAATTAATATTTATCTTTTTATTAAGAAATTAATACTTTTTTTTTAATTTCGCAGGCAAATTTGCTTGCTAGACAGTCTAAGGGATAGCATTTACAAATATGAAAAAGTTTTACGATTAAACGTGATTAACGAAAAATGGATTTACAGGTTAAAAATTCATTTTATTATGAAATCATTGATGTCATTGATGTCATTGATAATGGTGCGAATCTATGACTCTTTTAATAAATTTTACATTTTAATGACAAGAAATCCAAAGCTATTTATCTGATCTGTTAATACTATGAAAATGATATCATAAGCATAATATCCAATTTCTGAATAATAAATCGGATCTTGGCCTTTTTATCAATTAAACCCTACCCTAAAAATTCGAAAAAAGTTGGTAATCTAAATGACATGTTCAAGCAAAATAAATTTTGAAATTTCGTAAAAGCTTTGAGGTTTTACGAAAGATAATCATCAGAGAATAAATCACGAACTATATAATTTATCGCGATAAAATTTTCATAATGCAGGTCTTGACTAAGCCAGTTAAATTCAAACCCAAAGTTTCCAAATAACTAATTAACCTTATTGATTTCTTTTTTTCATCTAATGTATTACTTATTTCTGTTTAATTAGCAAAATTTCGTACCTGATGTAGGCTCTGCTTGAGCCAAAATATAATAATGAACATTCTACCACGTCTTGCCAAATTTAATGAAATAAATAAATTTAAAAGTGAAATAAAATTGTAGATGGCTGATTTTTTTAAGAAGCAACTATTTAATTTTAATAAAAATACAGATCAAATCATAAATTTTTCTTGTTTCGGCCCAAAGTCAAAATTAGCAAATGATTCTTCATCACACATGGGATGTCAAAGTTTCAGTGAAACTATCAAAGACGTGATAAACGATATGAATAAATAAACAACATAAAAAATAGCAAACATTGGGACTCTTTTACCCGCTCCCTCCAAACACCGATAAACATGGATTTTTGGTACTAGATAAACAAAAGAATAGAGGTGCATATAAGCATTGACATGTATGTATAGTTTGCCCAATTTTTTTTTGTTTCAGTGATAGCTTTGGGAATTTATGTCGTGATAATTGTTCCTTGTGTTCCCGTACAGGATTTACTTTACAGGAACTTATTTAAGAAAATGAAATTACTGTGGAATTTCCATGGAAAATTGCGATCATATCTAATTAGATGAACTTACACATAACAAAAGTTTATAACCCGTATTTATATCGAGATGAAAGCATTGAATCAGCCAAACGTGCATCTTTTGCAAATGGCATTGGGGAAAGAAAACAATATGGAGGTTTGCTATTAAAATTATGTTTGGATCATATGATTACTATATTTTCGTAAAGTAAATTAATATCTTTCATGTCGATTATTGGAATGATACAGAAAAACTTGTTATTGAGTAAATAGAATTTCATTTTATAATTGTTAAAGATCGATCGGCTAAATGGTCCCCGAATATCTAAAAAGGGATGAACAAAAAACCGGTTTTTTGCCAATTTCATTTTTATTAGTCATTTAATTATTTATTTTGCCTTAAAATATAAAAAAAATATTTTTAAGGTTCGTCATGTTATTAAAAGTGTTATGCAAGTATCGCCACGTGACTTTCCAATAAGTAAACTAAACCCAAAAATAAAAAAGATGTTTATATTTAAAAAAGTGTTACAATATTTTATTAAAGGTATTTCGGCTGAAATAAAACCTTTAAATTGATTTCGTGTCAAAAATGAAAATTTTTTTTAGTTTATCGTTTTCTCTTGCTTTTGATTGTCAAAAAAAATTTTTTTTCCTTGATTTTAATTTAATTTTAACGACATAAAAAAAAATCACTATGGCTCTCATACAACAGATTTCGAAATTAATTGTGTTCATTCTAATTTGTTCCTTTATTGAAAGTATTAATGCTGAAGTTAGAGTTATTAAAGTCGGTGGTGGAGGTCAGCAAAATTTAAAATTTGACCCGCAAAATACTACAGCACATAATGGTGATATCGTAAGTTGCTTTATAACTTTATTTTAATTTCCTCATTTTTTTTTATGCTGACATTTTTTAACCGATAATTAGATTCAATGGAAATTTATTGGAGGAAATCATAACGTTGTTCAAATGACTGCTAAGGCTACATGTGAAATGCTTACTACGCCTGATGCTTGTAAGTTTGACATTTTGTTAGAATCTATATGCACGCATATACACAAACTAATGTCTTTGATTACCTTTCCCGCTTTTCTAGTTCAATCCTTATATACGAATCCACCAAACAAAATATTTGAAATCAATATTAATGAACAAAATAATACGTATTATTATATGTGTACCGTGGGTAATCATTGTAAAGCTGCTGGCATGTGGGGTGTCATTAATATCGTTCCTAAACCTAATGAACCTTACGTTCCTCCTTCAGAAGATAAAAAAATTAACCCTACCAACAAACCGGTTGGAATTGTACTTTGTGGCGTGTTTGGTTTTCTAGTAGTTTCAGTTGCGGGATTCCTTTTATTTAAACGATATAAATCGAAGCAATCGTTAACGAGAACAGGTCCTGAAGTCATTAAGATTATTGGTAAAGAAGGAAAGATTCCTGCTCAAGATCTTAAGAAACCTGATCGGGCCAAAATTGATAATGTTGCCAAAGTTGTATAAAATTACCTGTTTTCTACTTTGCCGGTATTGGTTCTTTTTATAAAATTAGAATACAAATTAATCACTTTTCAACATGATGTCAAAACTTTATCGGAAAATTAAAAAGAGAAGTCTAATTTTATGAATTTTTATTTAATATATATATATATATTTTTTGTCAATATTTTACAAACCTTTTTTTTTTAAAAAAAAAATTTAACAATAAAAAATTTTACAATAAGAAACAAATAAATTGATGATATTTTTTAAAAATTAGAGGATTTTTTATTCTTTCTTCGGAAAATATTTCTTAAGCTGGCTACTCCAATATTCGTCGACTTTTTAACATTCTTTCTCCCTACGTTCAACTTGTTTTTATCCTCATCAGAAGAATTGGTGGTTTCATCATCCACGTCCAATAACATATCAAAATATCTTATTAATTGTTCTGCACCACATTCTCTTGCTATCGTTTCGATATCTTCAACATTTTCTTCATCCACCAATTCTTTGAGCGCCTTTTCACACCTTTGAATTAAGGTAGGAATCAAGAACCTGGAAGCCCCGTACATCAAATCGATCCAATCCTCAATGGATTCAAATTCAAAAGTAATCTCGCCAGTGTACATGAAATTTAGTAATATATCTAAGGTTATCGAGGAAATGTCCTTAAGAGTTAAAGATTTGTTGTTTGACTCGATCATGTTTGAATCTAAAAGAGCTTTAAAGTAATCTGATCTTGAAGACAATACGACCGTATGAACGTAGTAAACCTTGGATTCCGTCTCGAGCGAAATAATGAAATCACTAGTCTCTTTATCATTAAATAAGGTTTCCTTTCCGTCCTCTTGTATAATCTCAGGCAAAGGATCGCATACGATATCAGGCACCAATTCAACTTTAACATCAAATCCAAAGGTCTCATCATCATCCACCAAAGCGTCATTTCCGCCGTTCCTTTTTTGTCTGAATAATTGAGCTTTTTGCCATGCCATGTCAGTCATGCCACCTCCAATTAATTCAACCTTTAATTTGAATCCATATTCTCCTTTAATAAATGAAGAAACATTTTTCAAGGTATTATCCCTTTGACATTCAAATTCATTATTAGGCGTTGTACACGTGAGCAGATCGGGCGTGATTAAATGAAAGGTTGGATTTGGGTTTGTACGTGTCGGCAATGGAGAGATTGACCATATTATCGAGGCGGATTCATCAAATATGCAATGTTGCAATCGAAGATTTAAAGAAGAAATTATGAAATTTCCGGAACGGTAATCAAATTTCCAAATTATGTAACCTGGTTCGGTTAACCTTATATCAGGTTCTCTCGCTAAATACACCCTATAAAAAGGATTCGGTGAGGCTTCTTTTTGTTTCTCTTTTTTTTTTTTGTTAAAAAAAAAAAAAAAAAAAACACTTTAAATCACATGTTTTTTAAATCACCTTTTTTTTCTTTTAAAAACTTACATTTGCCAATCAAGCTCAACTCTATAAGCGATGTTATCGTATTCCAAGCACCCTTTTTTCCATGATTTTAAATACTTTTTATCAAATATACCATTTTCATAATAAGCATTGTTCCCCGTGTTATAACAAATTCTGTGTGTGAAAAAGTTGGAATTTGAATTCGAGATGTTTTTAGGTATAACATGTAATCTATATTTGTTATTCAATAGGCCTAATGCTGGTGATTTTATTAATTTGGTGGTGAATCCTGGCGAATTTGGATCTATGACGCTGTTTAAACTAGCTGTTTCGATATCAATTCGTCTATAACGAGGGGATAGAAAGTAATAAGCCGACATTTTTTTTTTTTCTTTTTCTTTTTTTTTTTTATGTGATATGAATAATTAAATTCGTTGCAAAGAAAAACAAAGACTCCCCCTTTTTTTTGAAAAAAAGGAAAAAGAAAAAAAAATCCTGTACGCACGCGATTTCGTTTGGATCACAGCTTTGGTTCAAAGCCTTTATCTTTATTTTATTTCTAATTCCCTCATTTTTCTATTTTTATACCCTTTTTTTCCTCTCAATGATTTTTTTATAAAAAAATTTTTTTACATGCATACCATGCACAAGTACAATGACGATTCGACTTTATTGTTCATTGTTCATCAGTCATGATCATGTGATTTCGAATATAATATGTGAGGTGTTTTGCATTTTTCTTTTTGTGGTTTATTGTAAATTCCTTTTCTGTAAAAAGATGTAAGAGAAAAAAAAATGTGTCAAAAAAAAAAGTCCTGCCAGAAAGGATTTGCCTTACATTTACGATAGACGATTGAGATTTTAGGTTGACACATATATATTATATGCATTATCAATTTAATTTTTCTTTTTTTTTTTTAACAAAGATTTTATAATAGTTGCTTTTTTTTTGTTTTAAAAAAAAGAATTTATAAATGGAAAAAAAGAAAAAAACCGAACGCAGATTATCTATGGACCCGCGATCACGCGTTTTAAAAGGAACTTGAAAACAATGAAGAAATTGTTTATGACTAATCAACCAATGAAAAGATGTTTAATTAGTTATCCGTTTGACTTCCCCCAAAAAAATTTCACTCCCACGTGACCTTAGGAATCATCCTCCACATTTTCTTTGTTCTGGGGACTTTGAATTTTTTAGCGGCCAAGTTCTATAGTGCCGGCCAAAAATTAGTGGGTGAAGTATCACGTGATTTTATAATGGCCTTTTGTATTTCATTACATAATAATGTAACCAAAAAAAAAATATTTTTTTTATAAAAATGAAAAAATGAGTGTGATTGTTCTTTAGCACATCTTTTTTTGAAAGGCTAAAACTAAATAAGAAATACAAATTTAAATCATAAAAATGAATATTAACAAATATGAGAAATTTACCATGAATTTTTATCAACTTAAAACTTTCTTTTACCTTGAAAGATTATAATCTGACGAAATCTTTAGTGCAATCGAGGGCGAAGAACGTCACAGATCCGCATCATGTACTTTACCTCAAAAAGGTCTTCGGCCATCCCACATCATCAGGACACTCTGAAGAAGTAATGTAGTGTATGATTGCCCTGAAAAATCTCTGGTGCGATGTAAGGAATTACTCCATAAAATCTCACCATTGGTTAAGCACTTGCTACGTCATTGTAATAGACGAAAGGTTGAAGGTCCATAATTAGCAGAAAAATCTTTGGAGATAGGATCTTGTATGATTTCGTCACTCGATTTCGATTTACAATCATAAAATACCTGAGGCTGAATTTTAACAAGATTAAAAAAAAATGTCATCACGTGTTTAAGTCAATGAATTCCATACCTCAATTAGCTCTTTTGATGTGATATCTTTGGAATTTCTTATCGTAACTTTCCACGACGTATACGAAATTTTCGTGTTTTAAAATCATCCACAACTTGATTCATTAATGATCACGTGGTGGTCACATTTTGCAACAATCAAACCACCCACCCACTTAGATCACCCAATATAACAAAGACTGAACACCGTAAGATCAATCGAAATAAAAAACCACTTTTTTTTAATGTTTGAAAATGAGAAGCATCCTGAATAAGCAAAGAGATATCTCGAAGAATTCTTCTATTTAAGTACATTGCATAACCAAAAATTACAGTAGGTTAAGGTGAGTGAGTTCGAGTATTAGAGCACATTCGTGACCCCGAATAATCAATAACTATGGTGAGGCTGCGGCTACGTTGAATAGGTGCACTATTGATATGTGTTCAAGTTACGTTTCGCTCAATCAGTTTACATCAGCAAATAATTTACATTAAATCATTAATCTCTAACCTATTTAATTTACTTTTTTTTTTATTAAACAAAAGCTCCAGTTCGCAACATTGTTGGATTTGGAATATATGATGTCCAATTGAACAATATAAGTTTATATGTCCAATTGGATAAAATGTTCAACACTGGTTCGTAAGGATAACTATAAAAAGGATCGAACTTGGGAGGATCAGTGATTTACTGTTTGTAATTTAAATATTTCCAAACCCGAATAAATACTGTACTAAGCAGTCAAGACATGCTGAAAGTGAAGAGTTACTATTAAAGTTACTATTAAGATGATTCGAATACGTGTTAATGAAGGAGCCGACAAACTAAACCGTTGTACAACACTAGAAATAAGGTATTGTAAATTTTTTATAATCCGTAACAAAAATATCTTCTCATCTTTCCAGGTTGCAGAGGTTGCAGTAGAAACGCCTTTACCAAAAAGATAAAGCTATTTATCAGAAGATGATGATGGGTGTCGCTTACCCTCGACATATAAAGCAAATTCCATTGGAGCTATGATTATTGGAGTAAAGTGGAATATATGGTCGGACGTTAATGTTTTTGGTTCTGATGGACGCGAATATTGTTGGTAACATAAGGGAGAAAAGTTGAAAGATCATCATGATAAAATTTGGTGCAGCGGAGTTTTATTGCAAAAGGTATTGGATGGTTATGTCGAATCGATGTTGGTAATGATGCTCAATTATATTGTCAATCTTAGAGAAAGATTTTTACAAACACTTGATTATTACGAGTTGGATATTATTGATATTATCTTTCAACAAGATAATGACCCAAAACACAAAGCACGTAAATCAAAAGAATGTTTGGAAGTAAAGGGAATAGTAGTACTCTATTGACCTGCTCAATCACCCGATTTAAGACCGAATGAACCAAACCGTTGGAGGGAATTAGAAAGACGTTTACGTAAATATGATTGTTATAAGCAATAGAATTGAATTATGAGAAAAATTCAATCCTCTTGGAATAACATTGAAACTCTCGATGCATGTACATTAGTTGCATTCAAAATTTTAATAAATAAATTTCCATTTTTTTATAATAAATTATAAAAGATTAATATTTTATTCATCAACTAATAGTTCGTTATTAAAATACATAAGAATTTATATACAGTATAAATATAAAATAACTTTTAGAAAAAGAAATATCGCGTGGTTTCTTTTTTTTTATAAAATTTTAAAATTTTTCACTAAATAAAAAAAAAATAATGTGACATGAGTCGCTGCATTTGCAAGATATCGAGTAAGAATAAGGAAGAATACAGATTTTTTTTAGATGTTAACGAACGTTAGAATAACTCACACTAAAAAAAAAAAACCTAGAAATTTAATGGTGTATAATGTTTAATATACTTTCAAACATCAACGCACAGCATAGAAGAGTTCATCGAATCCTGTTAGAGAAGCACTTTTTAAAGGAAAAATCTGGGATTTAATAATAACAGTTATTTTTTTCATACTTAATTCAATAGTTGTACAGTTCAAAATCAAAAATGTAAGAATCAACGTTGGAATCGAACCAACTAGAAAACTAAGAAATCCTAGAATTCTGTACCATAATTGATTGGATAAAAAAATGGGCGAGATGCCCCAGCCTGACTTCCTAGTATATACACTCGAAGAAAGGTGAGCACCTCTATCCTTTTTAGGACTGTACAAAAAAAAGAGAAGGGTTTAACTCTTTATATAGTTTCAGACTCGGAGGGGCTCGGTGAATTGATATATCAAGACTACGTCATCACCTTAACTCCTGCTATAATTGCTCGTGAGCAAATTGAAGAATTGAAAGTAAAATTAGGACGAGACTTTATATTCAGTTTGTCACATTGTCAAAATTATGGGATTATGAGAACTGCTGACGTCATCACTTATTCATACATGCACGTGACAGATTACGGCGATAACGTGACGCAGTTGTCGATCAAAAAAAAAATTACATCCGAAAATTAATGTTTTAAAATTTGAAAGAAATAACTACCGAAAAAATTTAAAAAACGGTAAATTTTTATTTTCGTTGATAAAAATATAAAAGTTGTAAGTTTTTTTGATGATGAGAACTTCGCGGCAATGATCGATCATAATCTTTTTTCATGAGATTTCATTAGATTATTATCGCAAAAAAGAGTATATATTTTTTTTTTGTTAGGCCTTTGAATATAAACCTCACTTTTTTTATGTGAAAAAATGAACTTCTACGATCGCCACGAGAAAAATTTTTCCCAAATTCTTTCAATAAAATTTCCTTGATAAAAAATTTCAATCCCTGACCACTTTAATAAGAAATATAAAATGGTTCGAATTTTTTTGTTATACCTTCACTTGTACTTGTATTTTGCTCTTCTTGCAATATAATAAATAATAACCTTTAAATAAATAAAATCGTATTGAAAATTTGTTTATTTTATTTTAATTATTTTTTTTTTTTGCTTGTAGTATGAGAAATTAGCGACAAATATTTTCGGTTTGAAAATTATTTTGGATAATTTCAAAGAACTTTGTCACGTTTTTTTGATGGTAAATTGATTTCTAAAACATCTAGATCCGAACCATCTTTAAACGCGCCTCCACCTTTGTAATTTTAAGGATACCTTTGACTCAATGTCTTGTACAGTCGCGTCACTAAGTAACGCCCGATCAAAATTTTATAATAAACATATAAAAAATAGAAAATTTAAGACTACAAAATATTTGCATTTTTTTTTTACAATTAACTTTGAATTATATATCAATCTATGGCTAATCAAATGTACTTTCAAAAAATAAACCAAAAGGCGTCCTAGACTTAAGAAGCAAGAGCTACTTTAATTATAAAAGTTGAAAAAATTTTTTTTCTGTCTATTATTATAAAAAAAATTTACATAAAAAATTAAAATTTTAAAACCGTATATACAATCGTATTATTGTTCAAATTATTTCCAAATTTTATTACATTTGAATGCTAGTTAGTTATATTTTTAAAAAAATGATTACTACCTTGTAGAGACTTAAACCAAAAACTTAATTAGTTTTAAACTTTATAAAATTTTTTTTATATACATTTTACTATATAATTTCAATCGGGCGTTACTTTATGAAGCGACTGTACAAGTCTTTAAATCGAACTTTTATTTTAGGAATTTTGCGTGAAGTTTTGAATAATTTTATTCGTTAGTGGGAATGAATAGTAAAAACAAAACTGAAAAGATTAAGATCTTAATCCTTTATATATATTCTCTGGAAAGTTGAAGCGTATTTTTAAAAATGTAAAACTTTTGTGAAATAATAAATAAATAAATCAAGTATATGAAATAAACAAACGATTAATGAATTTTATTAAGAAAAAAATTCTTGATATATCTAATGTTAAATTTCACATTTAATTTAGTCATTCAATGACAAAAAAATTTCCGAACAAAAAAAAAATCTAGGTACAATACAAATAAATATGTTATGCTAAAATTCATTTATGTTATAATATGTATAAAAATTTTTTGAAAAAAAATAATAAAAAAAAATAAATTATAATAAAAAAATGCCCGAATTGAAATAGATATTTAAATATTTGAATGTTTTTGATGTACATTAATATACATAAGGAAATCAATAATTAACTTTCTTGATACACAAGCCATAAGGACGTAAGTCTGCTCCATCAGGTGAAATCCAATATTCACCAATTCCAGTTTCCTTCTTTGAAATTCTAACCAAATTATTCGGATTAACCCTATTTTGAAATACAACTAAATATTGTTCACCATTAAAAGTGTACTTGGTAGCATATCTAGATGCGACATCAATGTTTGGTGTTGAATAAATTCCACGCCCAAATAAGAATCGTTTGCCTTTACATAACAGATATCCGTCTTGAGCGATGGATTTAAAATTATGCTCGGCAGTTCCATGGTAAGAAACTTGAAAAAAAAATTTCATAGGAATGAGTAAATAATGACCAAAATAAAATATAAAAAGAAAGAAAAAAGGATTGTTAATGTATATTACCTGGCCATTCATTCCTTACGGGACAAGTGGAATGAGTTCTTCTATTACCACCTATACCGAGCCAAAGATTATTTTCATATTTGTCAAGAACGTTAAGGGCAATTCTTTTCCAACCACATGGGCGTTTATATTTAAAAGAACCTCGCATAAAGATTTTTCCATCATCATTTACATTTGTAAAATCAAAATCAAATCTTGGATCAAGAAGATTTGGATGAATGAATAGTGCACTATGATTACCACTTAATAATAAATGCAATGTGGAGTTATATGTTATTCTGTAATCTGATAATTTAAATTCATCTAAAAGATGATTACCAGCATAAACTAATCGTTGTTGAGCTGGTTTAATACCTTCCTCATTATGAATTAACGATTTTAGTTCGTAAACTGTTATTTGAAAACTTTCAATTGTAATTGTGATGGTTTTATCGCTCAGTGTCTTAATAAATATAGTCTTTCTAAAAGGAAAAGGTTCGGGATTTGAGGGCACTCTCCGAAGAGAAGTTGGTACTTTCCCACCGACTAAATGAGATTGATGAAGTGCTTCTTGATTTAACTGAATACTCCTCCTATATCTATGTTTAGAATCATCGTAGATAACAATGTTGTTATTGGTAATGGCACTGAGGGCTGCGGCTATATTTGAATCCATTACTGAAAGATTTTTTTGATTTTAATATTTTTTTTTCTTAGATATAATTTTTTATTTTTTTTTTTTTTTCCTCGATTGAGTAAATTACCCGCTTATTTAAATCATTTTCGAGAGAAAAGTTCATAATTAGACACAATAGCAAAAGTCGTAATAGGTAAAAGAACATGCATTATGATGTCTCTCAATTTCCTTTTAGGAAAACGTTTTTGTTGGTCCAAAACAGTAAAATTATAATAAACCGAATATATTTGGTTATTTTTAGTGTTACAGAATTATCTATGTTAGGTATCTTACTTAAAAATATTTATTTTGATGTAAACATAGAAAATTAAATAAATAATTTTGTCTTGGCATGTAAAAAGTAAGAAGTTTTTGACGCATTCCGCGGAAGCTTACTGAATACTTTTTAAACATGGAATTTATTTTTTTTAAAAAAAAAAATTATTTTAAAACATTATTGTCATTTTTCAGTTAAATCCTGTTATAGAAACTTAAATTTAATTTTTCATGAAATAATTAATTATCAGATATTTTTTTTGTAAGGTTATTATATTAATGCAAAAAAGTTTTCATTCATCAATTTTATCATATGACAGAATTTCTAGATATATAAATTAAATGTTATACTGAACAGAATTGAAAGAAATTTTTGTAGTAATAATCGATACAATAAATAACATCATTGAAAAGTATCATAGAATCCACTATGTAAAAATTTTTATTCCACTCAAAAATTTTAGACATTTAAAACTTTATTACTTGGGATGCACAACTAAATTTTCACGGGAAAAGTTATATGTAATATTTTATCTCTGTTGCATCTGTGATCCTTACTTTTTTATTTCACCCTTTTAATCATTAAGTTATTATTAATAATTTGGTTTTACCTGTTTATTCAAAATAAATTCCGGGAAAACGATGATTTATTCATTTATGATACGATCCTTTGTTTGTTTTTCCACCGCGGGATTAATCTATAAACATAGCTGAAACTTTCTAAGAGAAATGCTTTATACATTCCGTTGTTGTACCCATTTTCTTTATAACATCTATGAATTTGACATCTACATCGTTGATGATGGTTCTCCAACCGCAATCCACAAAAATTAATGCTAGCGTCTGATCATATTTTGATAAATAGCTCTAATTTTCGTTATTCCAGAAACAATATGAAGATTATGAGAAATTATTCATTAAAATAATAAATAAAAGATAAAAAATATATATGTTGATAACGTAATTATCGCGCACAGTATAACTTACCAGTTGAAAAGTCATAGCTAAAGAAGTTTGATCGATACAAGTAACTAACAATTCATAAAAATTTTTATAATTTAATTAATGTTGCAAAAATCGCAAAAATCAGAATCCCATTCGACTAAAAATTTGAAACGTTTATTTAATTGAGAATTTCGCATTTTGAAACAGCGATTCAGTCATTTGAAAACTCCGGAGTCTACCCGATTTTGGCTCCGACTCCAACAGCTGGTACTAGCATTACCTAACCATTGAAATCAATTGGTTAGCCTAGTCATGTTAATTTAAAAACATTGACATGACATATAATCATCAATAACATAATAAATTGTCGTTAATTATTATTTAAAAGTCCAGAACGAAATTTCTTTACATGCATAATGTTAGTGTGGGATTAATCACAATGTTCCTGGGTTGGAAGAACAATATATATAATATATTTTATTTTTAATCACTAATTGTTTATTTATGCTTATAAAACATAAAGCAAATTCTCTATCACGTCACGTAATTATCTTGTTGTTATATTTATATCATTTGAGCCAATTTAAGATTGGGTAAAATATCATTACCAATGATGATGGTTGGGATCATAGAACTGCACTGTATTAATGTCAACTTAGAATCTTACATTTAGTATTGACATTAAGAAATGGTGGCAACTTTATATATTCATTATAATCATTTTGCTCCTGGATAAAATTAGGATTTTTTACAATTTATATTCTAGATGATGTTATACAAAGAAATTTGAACATAAACACCTGTGTGATAAAGAACGCTAATAATTTTGTCTATTAATTTGTTAGTATGAGCATAATTGTGCTCAAGGTGACGATTCTTGTTTGTATATGGCATTTGTATTAAGAAAGTTTTGTAATCAGAATTAATAATAATAATAAAATATACGATCCAAAATTTTTTTCCCAAAGGCGTATATATTATTAAGATTTAAAATCAAATTAAAAATGAACCATAAATGGTGATTTCATGGAGTAAAATAACCGGTAACCGTTTTTTTTCCTTCCAATCGAGCACAAAGATTTAAATAGGCTAGTAATTTCCTTGTTAAAAAAAAGGAAATTTCAAAAAAAAAAAAAGTAAATTCATGTCAAATCCTCTCTTGGCCTCGGCACTCAGTGCTGTTACAGAACAAAAGATTGTTACTTACGATGATTATGTTAAAAGCCTACATGATAATAATGTTTATTATGCTGAATTGGATCAAAAATCTCTCCACCAGTCTCATTTAGTTGGTGGTAAGGTACCCAACGACAAAGCATCTATATATCAACCTTATTTTGGTTGTAAGTTACCTAAAATTCCTAAAATCGAAAAAAATTTCGAATTAGGTGGATTAAATAAATTAGATGAAGGTGGACAAATATTCGTTATATTATTAAATGGTAAAACTGCAACATTAAAAGTCAAATTCACCATGACAATTTATCAATTTAAATTGTTAATTCAAGATAAACAAGATATTCCACCAAATTATATACGATTAATTTTTGCTGGTAAACAACTTGAAGATGGACGTACTTTAGGATCTTACAATATACAAAATAGTTCGACTATTTATTTACTAATGAGATTAGATGGCGGAAGTCCCACTTTATTATATCTTCTTCCTAATCATCTTGCTCCAGAATTTGATTATGATTTTACAAATAAAAATGATAATGGCAAGACTTTTGTTCGAGGAAAATTTGAATATAAACGTCCTTGTGGTTGGAAAAGAATCGCTCTTAATGTTCTTGACAAATATGAGAATGATATTTGGCTTGGCGTTGAAGGTCGAAAATCTTCAACAAGTTCGGTACAAAATGAATGGCCAGGTATATTTACATTTTTTTTAAAAAAAATTATTTTTATTATTATTTATTCATTTAAATTTCTTTTACTTTCAATAATTTCAAGTTTCTTATCATGGAACTGCCAAACATAATTGTAAATCAATTGCTGAAGAAGGTTATGATTTGTGCAAGTGTAAACGATTCGTATTTGGATATGGAATTTATTCAACACCAGATATTGATGTCGCATCTAGTTATGCTACTAAATTTATTCATGAAGGAGATACATATAAAGTTGTATTTCAAAATCGAGTTAATCCAAATAACTTAGTTAGAGTTACTAAGGAAGAGACTGGTTTTGGTGAATATTGGATTTCGTCAAGTGGAGCAGATTTACGTCCGTATGGGATCTGTATTAAGAAAATTTAATTAGTTTATTTTTATTTTATTATTTTTTTTTTTTATTATTATTAAAATATTCAATATGATATGTTAAGAATAAATGTTGATCCAATCTTTCTAAAAAATGTGTAAATTGTAATTAAAATGTAATATTTTGGATGACCCGAGTTTAACTTTCATATAAAAGGTGCATTTATTAAGAATAGATTTATTAACAATGGTCTCATTGTAATTATATATATATACTGGGATTAATACGTGTGATTTTTATTAACCATTTTTGTCCTCATAATGGGTACTTTAAATAATTGAATAGATTAGTAAACATCTTTAGCCGCAACAATCAGTTTTTCCTTTACGATGAATTGAATTCTGTTGGTAATATTACCATTAAAAACACAATAATTACATGTTTAATTTATTCATTTCTCAGTTGCTGCTCAAGATAAAAAGGTAGAAAGCTGACTTAAAATTAGATATGAAAGCACGTCGAATCAAGCTGCTTTTCGATAGTACACTATACCTATTTTACAAATTAACAGTCAACTATTTCATCTTAAAATCGGTAAAATCAATAATCAATAATTAATATCTTAAATCTTTTTTTACCCGTTTCATTTTCTTTTGTTTTTGTTCGTTTTAGTAGTATGGATTTTGCTTATCATGTCGGCTTGAATGATTACAGTTAGAAATTTAATCATCTTGCTCCAAGGTTTGATTAGTATTTTACAAACATACTGATGGTGTACTACGAGGAAATTATGAATATAAACACTCGTTATTTAAGAATAAATATTTGGATTGGCGCTGGCAAATAGAAATTCTTCTACAAGTATCACATTTACATTCTCTAAAAATTTCTTTTTTAGTTAATTTGTTACGATTCTCTGCTATATTAATGTTCAATAATAAATATGATACAAATCCGATAAAACAAAACATATTTAAAATGCACGAGCTCGGTTCCTATATATTGTCGATAAATTGAGATAGCTTGAGAAAGTTAAACTTGTAAACCAAAGGCGTTTATTCAAAACAGATATTTACTGTATGACGGAATTTATCATTCATTGTTTACTATAACGTGTGATTTTTCAAAATATTTAAATAAGTTAATTTCGAAAAATAATTTCCAAAAAAAAAACAATAAAATCATGTCAAATCCAAATTCTGTCGCAGCTCCCAGCGGACTAATATACGTTAAAACATTATCCGGAAGAACCATAACAATAAATGCCGAATTTTCTATGAAAGTTGAAAAATTAAAATCATTAATCCAAGATGAAATCGGTACACCAAAAGGTCAACAACGATTAATTTTTGTGAGAAAACAACTTGAAGATGGAAATACTTTAGAATATTACAATATACATACTCAGTCAACTATTCATTTAGTAATGAGGTTAAAAGGTGCTGGTAGTTCCATTTTATCATATCCTCTTCCTAATCATCTTGATTCAGGATTCGATCATGATTTTAAAAAAAATAAATGATAATGGATGACTTTTGTACGAGAAAATTTTGAACATAAGCGTCCTGATGGTAATTACATTTTTTAAAAAATAAAATTTTATTTTTGTCATTAATATTAACTTCAAACTTCAAATATTATGTTATGGAATTACCAAAAGTAAACGATTCGCATTTGGTATGAGATTTACGTCCTTATGGGATCTGTATTAAAATTTAATTTTACTTTCATGATTTTTTTTTTAAATGTTAACTTATGTAAATTAATAAATATTGGATTGAAAAAATATAATATATTCATAAAATATGTAAATGTCATCGATATTGCGAATGACGATTTTATGAAAGGCGTAAATTCAAAAACAACCATTAACAACTTGAATAGGATTTATTAAAAATGTTATCATTGATTACGTTTTTTTTTTTTTTTTGTTTTACTTGGCAAAAGATTTAAAAGAATTTTTTGTACTCAAAATTTGTACTTGATTAGGTGTTTTAGCCGCAATATTCCGAATCAAAATTATCTCCGTTTCATTTATTTGAGTCAGTTAGGCCTGTATAGTCACCCTGTTTATAATCATATAAAACCTTTTTATTCTTTTTATTAAGCACATTTTTTGAAAAATTATTGTGACCAAAAGCGTGATTATAGAAGAGACTTTATCTTGATTAATTTCTTATTAATTATTCGTTATTTGACAGTTGCCTAAGAAAAAGGAAATTTGATTTAAAATCAGCTGCTAGTTTACTATTACATCTTAAAATCTTTAAAATCAATAGAAATTATTTTTTACCGTAATCCCTTTATCACTTCAATTTCTTTTCGTTTCTTTTCGTTCAGTAGTATTGTGTGATGGGTTTTACTATCAGCGTTATGCTGTCGTATGGCTTTTATTTATATTTTAAGATCAACAAAAGATTAATTTTACTGGTGTATCAAATCCTCCAATCTCTTCTGATTTAAGTTCTTCAGTTATATCTTTGGTAATTTGAACATCTCCAAGTTGTAAGTCTACTCCATTATCAATTAAGAATTCGTAAACAACTAGAAGATGGTCATTTATTTGAGTAGCAACTTTAGCACTTTATATTTCATTCTATCACCATTGCTTCAGGTTATGATTTTACAAATATACTAAAGATGATGATGTCCTATGAGGAGATTTTGAAAATAAACACCCTTGTGATTGAAAATAAATCGATCTTGACAAATTTGAAAATAATTTTTGGCGAGGCGCTGGCTGTAATAATTAAATTCTTCAACAAGTTTGAAATAATTGCATTTTAAAAGAAAAAATTTAAAATTTTTCATTATTTACTTATATTATTTATTCGTTATTATGAAATGGTTGAGCAATTCTTTGTTTGAGAACACTAGAAAATAGAGTTAAGTCAAAATAATTTCGTTATAATTATCGAGGAAGAAATTGAAGAATATGAAATTTGGATTTCGCCAAGCAGGTTAAATATATCTGTTCAGTAATATAAAATCCGATAAAACAAAAACATGAAAGTATAACAAATGTGTGAATGCATCGACGGTTAAATGAGATAGCTTGGGAAAGTTAAATATTTGAGCCAAAAAGGCGTGGGGATTTATTAAGATGATATCACGATTACGTTAAATACCATAGAAACGGGATATTTCAAAAGGTTTAAATAGGGTAATAATTCCCTTGGTAAAAGAAATAATTTCAAAAAAAAAGATAATAATAATAATAAAATAATGTTAAATACAAATTCAATCACAGCAAGTGGACAGTTATTCGTTAAGACTCTTTCTGGACAAACCATTACAATAAATGCCGAATTTACTAAGACAACTAACCAATTAAAATTGGCAATTCAAGAAAAGAATGGGACACCAACAAATCAACAACGATTAATTTTTGCTGGTAAACAACTTGAAGATGGACGTACTTTAGGATCTTACAATATACAAAATGAATCAACTATTCATTTATTAATCAGATTAAAAGGTGGCGATAGTTCCATTTTATCATATCCCTTCCTAATCATCTTGCTTCAGGATTCAATTATGATTTTACAAATAAAAATGATAATGGGAAGACTTTTGTACGAGGAAATTGTGAATATAAACGTCCTTGTGGTTGGAACAGAATCGCTCTTAATGTTCTTGACAAATATGAAAATAATATTTGGCTAAGTGTTGACAGGAGAAACATTTTAACAAGTTCAACATAAAATGAATGACCAGGTATACATTTAAATTTTTTATTTTAATTCAATTATTTCACAGTTTCTTATCATGGAACTGCCAAACATAATAATTGCATTTCAATTGCTTAAGATGGTTAAAGGAAAGCGCTTCATGTTTGGGCTAGGAATTTATTCAACACCAGATATTGAAGTCGCATCTGTATATGCTATTAAATTCACTCATGAGGAGATACATATAAAGTTGTCGTTCTTATGGGATCTGAATTAATAAATTAGTTTATTTTGTTTATTTTATTTTATTATTATTATTAATTAGTCCGGAGTCTAACGAAGGTCTATATTGGATCTTTGCAATAGAAAGGGGGAAACTGCCAGAAAGATAAAAATGAGTTAATCCTAAGTTTGAACATAGAAGTAAATTTTGGAGTTTTCCCCTTCCTATTGCAAAGGCCATATATTGTCCCTAAAAAAAGTTGATCCGTGTTTTGTCATTTCCTATGAAGGGCTCATTTTCACGGAATTTATAATATCATTTATACGGAATACAAAAATCTCCTGATGTCCGCCCGCTCAAAAATTGAGTTGGTTACTTTCATTACACTTAGCATTCCCTTAAAAAAAATTTATCGATCAATAAGAAATATTGTGAATGACGATTACATTGATTTGATACAACTAACAAAGAAATTGGCGTCCTACTTGTCAAAGATTTTAATAGAATAGTAAATTTCCTTGGTAAAAAAAAGTAATGTCAAATCCACTTTAGCCGCAGCACTCAGTGCTATCACGAATCAAAACGTTATTACTTATGATGATTTTGTTAAAAGAATAAATTGTATCCTAACTAACGCTGAAGTTAACAAATTGTTTTGTCAAGTTTGTTCGATATTGCGAATGACGATCACATTTTGAATAGACAAATGATATCATTGATTACGCTATATTTTTTTTGTCCTACTTGCCAAAGAGTAAATGTCCAATCCATTTTTCATAAGTCTTATTTAGTGGATGGCATAGCACTTAGCTATGAATTTTGAGACTTAGGATTTAGGTATTAGTGGACAAATATTCGTTATGACAATTGACCATTTAAAAATGGAATTCAATATAAGGAAGGTTTCTACTAAATAAGATTTTTGATGGTCAAATACGTCAAATACTTATAATATATCAAAGGAGTCGACGTAATTTTAATTTTGACATTAAGAGATGGTATTTCCAATTTTTATCTTCATTCTGATAATCTTGCTCCAAAATTTGATAATGGGAAGACTTTTAAACGAGGAAATTTGAAAAATAAACGTCCTTAGTTGGAAAAGAATCACTCTTAATATGAATAATATTTGGCTTGGCGTTGACGGGAGAAACTCTTCAACAAGTTCGGCACAAAATGAATGGCCAGGTATAATTACATTTTTTAAAACATAAATTTTATATTAAAAAATTTTTTAATAATAATTTCAAAGTTTCTTATCATGGAACTGCCAAACATAATTGTAAAACAATTGCTGAAGAAGGTTATGATTTGTGTAAGTGTAAACGATTCGCATTTGGGTATGGAATTTATTCAACACCAGATATTGACGTCGCATCTAGATATGCTACTAAATTCACTCATGAGGGAGATATATATAAAGTTGTACTACAAAATCGAGTTAATCCAAATAATTTGGTTAGAGTTAAAAATGGTGTTGTTGAATATTGGATTTCGCCAAGCGGAGAAGATGTACGTCCTTATGGTATCTGTATTAAGAAATTGCATAAGTTTATTTTTTTTTAAATGTTAATAAATATTGATTCAAAAAATAAAATAAAATTTGACGAATCATAGTGAGTGCTGGGAAAAAGGACCAAATCGACAAAAAATTTTTTTGAAATCTGAATCAGATGACCAAATCTACATCTATTTTATCTATTTTACTTGGGAACTTTTTTTTTAAAAAAAAAATCAATTTGGTCCATTTTCCCAGCACTCACCCCATATGACCTGTAATAGCATACATGTATATTTAAAATTAGGGATGGTAACAGTCGGTCATGGTCGGTCAACGGTCGGTCAGAGGCATTTGACCGACCGACCGGTTAGATTGACCGGTTGACCGGCCCATATAATAATAATATAATTTAAAGTTCTTGATCGATAATTTTAATTTAAGCTTTAAATAATACTAACATGGTATTTGCAAAACTCCGATTTTTTTCTTATTTCTTTTAGGCTAACTCGATATGCATATTAAGTTTACTTTCATATTTACAGCATTATCGCGAGCTTTTTTTAAAAAATAAATTAAAAATTTTTATTTATAAAAAATTACATAATTAAAATGATTGTTAATTAAATGCAAAGAATTCTTGGATTACTAATTAAAAAAATGTTTGGTCAACCGGTCGGTCAAAATCGGTCAAAATCGGTCGGTCAGAAACCTTTGACCGACCGATATCGGTTACGGTTATGATCGGTCATAACCGTAACCATTAGCATCCCTATTCAAAACGATTTGAAAAAAACGGATAGCTTGGAAATTAAACTTCAAATAATAAAATTGTTTATTATAAATAGAAATGTTCTGCAAACATTTAAATAGGCCAGAAATTTTTTTTTTACTTATGATGATTATGTAAAAAAAAAAAACTTCTGATTATTATGATGAATTAAATTAAAAATCTTTTCTTAACCTAACGCTAACGCTAATGCCAACGTAAAAAGTTTCGGATAGATGTATTAGTAAATTTTTGCTAGTAAACAACCAGATGATGGACTACTTATATGCATAATGGAATAAATTTTGTTCGAAGTAGTTTAGAATATAAACGACTTATGATTGCTCTTAATACATGAAGATAATATTTAGCTTGGTGAGCATTTTTTAACAAATTTATTAATGTCATTATTTACTCATTTATTTTCTATATGTTTATTATTATGAAACTGATGTCGCACCTAATTACAGTAATTATCAATTGGACAATTTTGGATAGTTTTGGACAGATTTTGACACAATTTCATATGTCCAAAACCTTGTCCAAAATATTTAAAACTAAAAAATAAGTCCAAAACCCATCATTGCTCAGTAATTGGTTTGGTGAATATTGGATTTCACCAAACGAAGATTTATGTCTTTATGGTATCTCTATTTACCAAAATATTTCAAGTAATAAATATTTGAGGAGTTTTTATAAATTAGGGTTTCGGGTTGATGGAATTATATTCTAAAAATGTTAAGACGCATGACGATCAATTTGACTGTAAATAATTAACGATTACACCATATTTGGTTAATCCAATTTTTTTTTAATTTATTTGTTAAAACCTGACTGTCAAAAATGGGAACAAATTTAAATATAGGCGTTTTAATTTCCCCTTGTTAAGAAAAAAAAAACAAATAAAAAAATTTTTTTCATGTTAAAAACCCACTTAATTGCTCGCACTTTGTGCTATTATAGATTACCATGTCAAATACCCTTTTAGCCGCAGCACTCAGTGCTATTACAAATTACAATATTATTACCTACGACGACTATTTAAAGGGTAATAGAGGTAATTGCAAAGAATTGGACCAAAATTCTCTACACCATTCTCATTTAGTTGGTGGTAGAGTACCCAAAGTCGAAGTTTCTCTCAGTCAACCTCAACCTTATTTAGTTGATAGTAGCGCACCTAAAGCCGAAAATTATATCATTCAATCTCATTTAGTTGGTGATAAGGCACCTAACGTCGAAGGTTCTCTCCAACATTCTCATTTAATTGTCCCTAAAGTTATATTCATTAAAACGTTAGGAGGTAAAACTATAACAATAAAGACAGCATTTACTACGAAAATTGATCAAATAAAATCGATAATTAAAGACAGAGAAGGTATATCACCAGATCAGCAACGATTAATTTTTGCTGGTAAACAACTAGAGGATGGACGTACTTTGAATGATTACAATATAATAAAAGAATCGACCATACATCTTGTTTTGAGATTGAGAGGTGGCAGTCCCACTTTATATCTTCTACCTAATCATCTTTCTCCAAATTTCGATTTTGATTTTACAAATATAAACGACAACGGACAAATTCATAAACGAGGTAAATTTGAATACAAACGCCCTTGTGGTTGGATGAGAATCGCTCTTAATGTTCTTGACAAATATGAAAATAATGATTGGCTTGGTACTGGCGTTAGGATGCATATAAGGAGTCCTGTACAAAAAGAATGGCCAGGTATTGATTTTTTTTTTTTTTTTTTTTTTTAAAAAAAAAATATGTTTATATTTTTGTCATACTTTAAATTATTTTTTTTTAATTCAATAATTTCAAAGTTTCTTATCATGGTACTGCCAAACATAATTGTAGATCAATTGCTGAAGATGGTTATGATTTGAATAAGTGTAAACGATTCGCATTTGGGCATGGAATTTATTCAACACCAGATATTGATGTCGCATCTATATATGCTACTGAATTCATGCATGATGGAGACATATATAAAGTTGTATTTCAAAATAGAGTTAATCCAAATAATTTAGAGATAATTCCAAAGGAAAGAACTGGTGGTGCTGGTGAATTTTGGATTTCACCAAGCGAATCAGACATTCGTCCTTATGGTATATGTATTAAGAAGGTTAATTAGCCTAATGTATTTTATTTATTTTTAATTAATTATTCTAATCTAAATGTGTAAATGCACGAATCTGGCTTGGTTCCAGTGCTGTCAGACACAAATAAATCTTATTATCCTAAGAAAAAAAAAAGAAATGGGATACTTGATCTACCACACAAAAACTATAAATAGTAATTTCCATGGTAAAAAATTTTTTCAAAAAAAAAAACAGCCACAGCGCATAGCCTTATTTAATTGCTTTGTGATAGGTACCTAAAGTCAAAGTTAAAGGGTTTCGGATTTGAACGTGGACAGTTATTCATTAATAACATTAAAAGATACATCTAAGCTGCATCTATCATGCGGTGATGGCTCACCAGGCATCAACAACCTGATGATGAACGATAGAATCGGTCATACAAATGACATGGTACTGAGATCAAGAGATGACTTCATTCTAATCATCCTGCTCGAGGATTGATTATGACTTTACAATATAAATGACAATACTTATATACGAGGAAATTAACGTCCTTTTTGCTGGAGAATAAGGATCTTAAGATAATATTTACTTGGTGCTGGCACAGCATGATTGGTCTTTAGGTATGATTACATTTTATAACAAATGACTCCTACTCATCTATAAATTTTTTATTATTCCAAGTTTTTTTACAATGGTAACAGTTGTAAATCAATTGCCGAAGATGGTTTGTGTAAAGATAAACGACCAGATATTGATATCGCATCTAGTTACAGTACATTCATTCATTAAGGAGATAGATATCAAAGTCGTATTTTAAAATAAATCCAAATAAATAATTACAAAAGAAGAAACAATTGTTGGAGAATATTGGATTTCGCCCAAACGAAGCATATGGATCTATATTAAGAAAATGGGCACTCTTGTATAAGATTATAATAGTTGAATAGTCGGTTTTTTATTATTAGATTTATCAAATGAATAAATGAAAATGTTTTCGTAACACATGAATTCTCAGATTATAATATTTATTTTTAAAATTCCATGCATCAACCCAATAGATTTTTTTTTTGTAATCACATACCTGAATAACATATTCACATGACCAAGATTAATTAAATGCAAGACCTCTTTAAATGACACGTTGAAATTTTATTATAAACTATAATGGTTCATATCACAGGGAAATAATAATAAAGTTTAAAATGAAACAACTGAAAAAAAAAAAACCTCCTGCTTCCGGATAGATAAGGGGAAAAAAAAAATTTCTTTTTCAAGAGAACCAGGAAGATAAAGATTGAATCATTCCATTCAAAAAAAAAAAATATGTATAACATTTTATACAAATCTTTTTCGGGATTTAAATCAAATTTGAACACCTTTGAAAAGGACTCCGTACGCCAATTCCTTTTGGTTTTTGTGTCGCATATCTACGAATCGATTTTCACACAATAAACACAAAAATGGATTCTGTATAGCAAACTTTAAAGCAGAAACCTTGTTCAAAGTAAACAACCGTGAGAATATTTGGAAATTTCATTTGTAACTCTTTTATTTAAATTTTGATAAACATGATAAACGGACATAACGTTTAAAAACTCCGATTTTTGATAATGAAATGAAATAAAAAAAAAAAAAGACCTCCGCACAAAAAAAACTGTCTTGATAATTTTTTTTATTTTATTTTATTTTTTTTTTATCCTTTTTTTATCTCTTGTTTTTTGAAAAACCTCAAATTTTTAAATTTCACTAAAAGAAAAAGAAAAATGCCTCAAACATTTAATAGTCAAATTTTAGCTGCAGCAATTTCAGCTGTTTCAAAAAAATCGGTTATCTCTTACGATGATTATAAGAACGGTAAACTTGGAACGATAAATTATTTTGAATTAGATCAAAAAGTACTTCATCAAGCTCATTTAGTTGGTGGACCAGTGCAAACTTTTGGAGATGATGATTTCGATGATGATCCAAATATCGAATTCGTTCTACCAAATACAATTCTTCCTACTGTCACTTATGTTCCAAATTCCATTTTAATAAATCAAAATGCCATTCAATCAATTATTAATAACAACAATCATCCTGTTCAATCTTCCGTTCAACCCACCTTAAACCTCTCCATGATACCCACCACCACAATTGTTTCAAATCCTCCTCCCGAAACAACTATTGACCGTTCATCTCGTCAAATTCATGTAAGAACCTTGACGGGATTAACGATTGAATTATACCTAAACAAATCTAATACAATTCAAGACATAAAAAATAGAATTCAAGAAAAGGAAGGCATACCACCAGACCAGCAACGTCTGATATATGCCGGAAAACAACTTGAAGACGGTCGTACTTTAGAAGATTATCTTATACAAAATGATACTACTTTACATTTGGTATTAAGATTAAGAGGTGGAGGTGATTCTCGTCTTTTCATTCACTATAAACATCTTGACTCTGCATATGATTATGATTTCACTTATGTTAATGATAATGGAAGAACTTTTATGCGAGGTGACCACGTTTATCAACGTCCTTGTGGTTGGAATAGAATCGCTCTCAATGTTCTTGACAAATATGATAATAATCTTTGGCTTGGGGTAGGCGGTGGTAAGAGAAGATATTCCACTGATTCCGTAAAGGATGAATGGCCAGGTATTTATAAAATTAAACTTTTATCTTTATAATATTTCTCCTCATTTTATTTTATTTTTGTATGTTTACCTTCTATTTTAAAACATATTATTAGTTTCCTATCATGGCACCGCTAAATATAACTGTAATTCTATTGCTGACGATGGATTTCTTTTTAGTAGAGGAAAGCGCTTCATGTTTGATCATGGAATTTATTCTTCACCGGATGTTGATGTGGCTGCCAAATATGCAACTAAATTTACTTATGAAGATAATAATTACAGAGTCGTTTTTCAAAATAGAGTTAATCCAAATAATTTAGTTAAGCTTACTAGTGAAGAAACCGGGGTTGGTGAATATTGGATTAGTCCAAATGGAGAAGATTTACGTCCTTATGGTATTTGTATCAAGAAAGATGAATAAATAATTTAGATAAAAAAAAAAAATTCTGTATTGTTCTAATTCCCTTCTTTTTTGTAATTTCGTGTGATGTAATTATTTCTCTGTTTATGTATATATTTATTATTTATATGTATATATGTATAAATAAATTATAAGTTTATTGAAATTAATAAAATGACTTAATCTACATAATGTGCATTGTTATCCAAAATTTAATTCACTATTTTATTCATCCATTAAAGATTATGAATATAGATTTCACTGATAATTTATTCAACTTTGTAACCTAATCCATATTTCTTAGGTTCTAATAGTTCATCTGAAACACCATGAGAAATCTTACGTAACTCGTTTTCAGCCTCCTCCTTATCGTTGCCCGATAATTCTAGATAATACTTTATCTTTGGTTCAGTTCCACTTTTAATAATAATAAAATTTCATCATCAATATTATTTTATCAGAAAGTTATAACAAGAAATCAATAAATATTACAATACCTTGTCCTTAATGTTAAGATACAACCATTCTCCAAACCAAAAGTTATCATATGAGAACTTTTAGATGTAGGTAAAACAGGCTGATTATCAGGTTTACTTGTATCATACCCAATCGTTAAATCTCTAATATATGTAATTTTGTGTCCTGCTAATGTTGAAGGATATGAAACTTGATATGGATATAAATACTATTTTTTATATATAAAATTTTGTATACAATTAGTTGATTTTTAATTTTTGTATTTTTAATTTTTTTAAATACTTACATCAGGTTTAGATGATTTGACCTAATTAAAAAAATATATATAAATATTTTTAGAATTATTTTATAAATTTCTTTTTTTTCAATTTAATTTTTTTACGAACTTACCGGATTTTCACCAAATCGAAGTTTATTAAAAATTTTATCAATAATTTGTGGAGAATGACATATAAAATAAGATGTTTCGGTAATAAAATACCCATATCTGTAACGGTTTTTTTAAACAAAAATAAAAAATAAATAAAATAAAATTTTAAACAATTAAAATACAAAAGGGCATACTTTTTTTTTAAAAAAAAAAAAATGTAACTAACATACTTTTTATACAATTCTTCTAAATATCTTGAAATCGTTAATCCACGTTTATTCAATTGTACAGCAAGTTCAGCAAATGTAACTAAAGCAATAATTCCGTCCTTATCCCTTACAATTCCATCAATCATATATCCGATAGCTTCCTCATATGCAAATAAAGCTTCATATCCTTGTTGAGATAAATCGATTGCTTTGTTTCCCAACCATTTAAATCCTGTTAACGTTTCTTCAAAATAAAATCCTTCATCCTTGGCCATTTTTTCCAACATCTTTGATGATACCGTGCTTGCCAACATTGCAAGTTTATCTTTAAGAAAAAAGAACTTTTTAGTTGACTGAGAAAGTGATAAAGGATATACATAGAAAAATAAATTTGTATCATACTGATTGGTTTTCCTTGAGCTTTAAAGTTTTCTAGAACAACGGATGCTAACATAACTCCGATTTGATTACCCGAAAATAACATCCATTCTCCGCTATCCAAAAATAAATATGAATAATTACTTTTTTTGACGTTATAAATACAAATTAACAAGAACTCACTTCTTTTGCTTTTCGGATACAGAAAATCTATCTGCATCGGGATCATTGGCAAAGATAACCTCGACATTATTTTCATCTGCTGTCTTCATGGCCATTGCCTAATAATCATGATTATATAATCAATTTTTGTGTCCAAATTCAATAGATAAACTTATAAACGTTCAAACATACCAATGCACCTAATTATGTTAGACAATTAATTAATAGATTATTACAATATATATATATATATATATATATTATAGAATAAAATATTCAAACCTTTTCCTTCCTCTGGATTTGGGAATGCGACCGTAGAAAAATCAGGATCAGGATCCTCTTGCTCTTTTGTTGAAATAAAAGGATTTAATGAAAATGTTTCAAATGCTTTTTTAGCCATTGGCGTTCCTACTCCATGCATAGCTGTATAAACAAATTTAACTTTAGACGATATATTATCTTTACTATAAAGAAAAATTCTTAGATTAATTAAGATTGAATAAAGATGATTATTATTATTGTAAATTATACCTATGATAAGATATTCCTCTTAATTCTTCAAAATAAGCGTCTGAAATCTCTTTTACATTATCAATACATAATGGACTATTATTAACCAGCTCTGCATCCCATGTCCATGGCTCAAGATTAACTGAAATTGATTGAGAAATTCCTTTATCATGTGGTGAAATTATCTAAATATTTAAGAGAAAAATTAATCTTTTTTTTTTTAAAAAAAAAAATTCTTATCATCCAGTATCTACCTGACATGCGTTTTCCCAATAACTTGTAATGAAAGATGAAAAGGGAACATTGTAGATATTCGGGTTAAAATAACTTAAAATCTACGAGTTAAATTTTAAATACCTACACTTTATAACCATTATCTTTTTTAGGGTTCTGCAAAATAAATTAATAATTAATTAACCTAAAAATTTTAAAAATTAATAATCATAATCACTTACATGAGAAGCTGTTATCATGATGCCACATGATGCTTCAAGTTTTTTGACTCCAAATGGCTACATAAAAAAAATCAAACATATTTTAATAATTTTTAGTTATTTTCTATTTTTTTTTTTTATAAAAAAAGATAAAAATACATACCACTAACGGAGTGTGTACCAATCCACGATAAAAATAAACTCGAAATCCTTTTTTTAGAAATGCCGCTGCTGTTAATCTTGCGAACTTTTCAGAGTTATGTCTATGGTCATGTCCAATAACAACTCCTTTATCTACTGATGTTGGTATTACATCAAGAAGATACATGCAAAGTCCCTATAAAATTTGGTTTTGAGCCAAGGATCAAATCTATATTTTCATTAAAGGTAAAGATTTACCTGAGAAGCCTGGATTACTGTAAGATCATTCATTCTTGAAAATCCAGCTTCCATACTTGATCTTAAACCTATTAATAAAAGAATCTTAAATAAAAATCTTATTTTTATTAAACAATTCATTACAAGAAAGTACCTGCAGTTCCAAATGATATTCTTTTTCGAAGTCGTTTTTCTAATTCTTCGACATTTTGATCTGCATATAGTTTTTCGATTTCTAATCGTGTCGTTGGATTCTTATTAAACAAAAAAAAAAAATTTTTTTATAAAAAAAAAAATTTTTTTTAAATAAATGATAAAAACTTACCTTATCTAAGCGAAGCCATTCTTTTACAAGAGAATCGATTGAAGTCATTGCGAGAAAAAAATTTTTCAGCCAATTTTTTAACAGCCAATTTTTTAAGGGGCAAGCAAATATATAAAAAATTGATCGATTTAATTAATCTAATTAAGTTTAAGCTGCTTTTAATTTTTTCAAATTTTTCATGTGGGACCCAACATAACATTTTGTTATCGTTATACAAGACAATATTAGAATATTTTTTTATTTTTATAATGTCTCTGATAGTAACAAAAATATTTTCATCAAACAAAAAAAAAAGTCACAGAGCAAGTTTCGGAAGCTACTTATTAACCATATTTAATATTGTTTTATTCACTTTAACCAAGCTTCAAGTGACGAAGGTAAATAAATAAATATTGTAATGTAAACTAACTATATTAAGACGTGATCCATGAAAGATCGGCACTAAATTACTATAAGAATTTAGGGTAAAATTGTGTCGATCCGTACCTCAAGTTACAAAATTCAAATAAAGTTAAAATTATTAGTATTATGCATAGTCTATCCAAACAACTGTAATAAATGTTGAAAAAAAACCTTTTTTATAAAAAAACACATACCTATGTTGACTTTGTTAATAATATGATTACTTTGGAGTAACGACTGATTTATGATAAATCAAATATATTTATTTTATCAATTTCTGGCAAATATAATATTTATATTTATTTGTTTTTATACTTAATATATATAAATTTCATAATTTCAAAAAAATAATAATGTTTTATATTCGTGTTTATATAACTTTAGAAATCTTTATTCTCATCTATGGAACAAAGTGCCATTGCTTTTTTTCATTTTCGTGAAAAATTCAGAATCCAATTTTGAATGGTTAATACCTGAGATACATCTTTTTCATATAATTCACCCTAATATACTTATTGCAATAATTCTTTATATATTTGCTATGCATTCATTTTTTAGCGTAAATTTGCTATTCCTTTATGAAACATTACTTTTAATAATCACTTAATTTCTGCAGTCATTCTTTTTTGATTTAATATGTCTGAATTTTCTCATTTTCTTTTAGAACCCAATTGGAAAAAAAACCTATGACTATATAAATAACCTTCAAGTAAATTCTCTTTATAATCAACAAATTATAACTTATAATTATATTTATACAATCAAACATTGATATAGCGAATCCTTAATATAGCGAATTTTTAAATCAAATATATTAAAATTACCTTTACTATAGTGAACTAGCCAATTAAATTCTTTAAAAAATTCGTTATAAGCTTATAACGAAGTTGATATTCAGATCCTAGAATTCGTTATATCAAGAGTTCACTGTACCTTTATAAATTATTTTGTATAAGTTCATTATTAATTTCTATTTGGTTAGTTATATCAATTAGTATCAGATCCTGACAATATTATTAATATTAGACAAAATCAGCAATAGTAATACTTAGGTTGTTAGGCGAAATTAAGAATTTAGATAGACATCTAAATAGTAAAGGTAAAACTTAGTTAAATTATATTAAAATCTTATTAAAAAATCTGCAAAATTTAGAAAAAAGGTAAAATCATATAAAAATCTCGAAACTATATCAAACACTTAATAAAAATTTAGTGAAACTAAAGGTTTAAACATTTAGCCAAATCCAAAATGTGTTTAGATAAGTAACTTTAGTAATATTATTACTAAAGATGGGTATCATAATTAAAAAAATGACGCAATTGAGTTGCAACTTGTTATATAATTAAATTTTCTTATGACGCAATTAAGTTGCAATCCAATTGTAATTTGAAAATAATTATAAAGACCATCTTTAACTATTACATATTTATTTGATAATCAAATTAGTAACTTTCAGTATTATAACTAAAAATAATAAGTAATCTATCAGGATTAGTATCAATTGGCATAGTCTATTACTTGTTTGACTCTGTATATTAAGTATATTTCAGGTTTAACTTTTCAAATTTTCTTTTTTTTGTAATTTTTCTATTTTGTCTAGTAAAATTCTTTTCAAATACCAACTTCAGGCAATACATGAGCATAAATATAACTATTCTTTTCTTCATTTTAAGGTCAAATCCATTCTTAAAAATTTGAAATCCCTATTAGGGAAGTGATACATATTATACTGTATAATTATGGGGGAGGGATTCTTAAATATCTCACCTCTTACGTGATCATTAGGTTAGCCAATCATAATAAAGAAGTAAAATAATTACAGTTGAACCTCACAATTTATTATAATGAGAAAATTTAGTAATATTTTAACAATTTATTCGTTATATAGTATACTGAATATTATATTCAAATTCAATATATAATAATAAGTTTATGAAATAATGTAAAACAAATAAATATAAATAATAAATAACTAAGGAATTAAAGTTATGAAAAAATGCTTGCTCTTAACCAGATATAGATTAACCTATAACTGTTGATCCTGAATACCACGTAGAGGTAGTAAGCTTCGTTCAGGTTTTTTTAACAGAATTCAGAAAAAAAATTTATAAAAAAAACTGAGTGAAAATGGATAAGCGAAGATAACGGAAAAGATAAAGAAAAGAAAGACTAATTAAAATTATGAAATATAGAAAAAGAATGAAGGTAGTTGGAAAAAGGAGTGATAATAGTTAAAAAAACAGATTATTGAGGGTTTTGTTAGGTTTCAGATTGAGAGGATTGAAAGAATTCTAAAAAATTTAAATTTAAATTTAGGTTAAAATAATATTGATATTATCTGAATAAATTTCTTACCTTAAGATCTTTCAGCTAATCTTGCAAGTCTTTTTTCTTATACATGTGATACTAAATAATATAAATATTTAATTTTAATAATGATTTTCTTCAATTAAATATCAATTGGAAAGTTTTATTATTCAAATCTGATCTCTCCCAAAATCAGGTTTTGAATTGTTCCCCAAAAACTTCTCCAACATGAGTCTACCTTCCTTTCTCATTCTCATCAACATACTTTTCAAATAACTACTAAATTAAAATTATTAAAATATTATTGTAAATACAATTAAGATAATATTATTCTTCTTTTATTTACTAATATTTTACTTACTTTACAATCTCTAATCATCCCTTTAAATTTTTCTCTTACCTGTAATCCATTAAATGCAATCATAAACCTTTCTTATATCGATGCTGCAATCTCATTCTAAAAAGTCAACTTTGATCTTCTGAATCTTCTTCAGTAATCATCATTCCTTTCCCTTCTTAAGTCGATCAAAAGTTGCATTTCTTTATCAAACCATTCAATAATGACGGGCATTTTTGAAATTGTAAAATTGTTATTTGAGAAAAATTTAAAAATTGTCAATGTGAAAGATTGAACAATTACAGAAATAAAAACGTGATAAAACTTTCCTTATATAAAATTGTATTGAAACATATTAGCATTCAATGTATTCAATAAGTTGATAAAATATCTAATTTTTATGCAAAAGTCAAATAAATGATCTAATTTTTTAGCAATTTTAAAATTTACGTAGTTTTTGCAATTGAAATTTTCAGCAATTTCAAATTTGAATTATAGAAATTAAATAAATTAAATCAATGAATTAATCATCAGATTCAACACTGATTAACCTTAGATTCAACACTAATTAATCATTATAGAAATTTATTAAATAATTATAATTTGATTTACTATATGGTCAAAATTGCAGCTAAAAATTTGGCTGAACTAATTATCCAGTTTAAAACTGGTTTATCACTATTGTACTATAACAAAATTTAATAATCATCATTGATTTATTGTAATCTTAAATCTTGTCTAATCTTTACAATATTTACAATAACCTTTTTATTCTTGCTATCATAAAAGTAAAATAAGAGCCACTTCATAAATTCCTTTTACTTACCTTCTAATTGTACTTCACAGTCATTTAGGATCAAAACTTATACATCTCATGTAGGTACAACTGAAAAATCATTAATAGAATTGGTAAGTAACCTATAAATAATATGTATAAGAAAAGTATATGGAAATAATATGTTTAAAAAACGTATAATAAACGTAAAAAAATAGTATAATAAATTCGTAAATATTTCCATATACTAGATACTAAAAATCGTCTTTTTCCATATGCAAAAAAATACTGAATTTATACGTCTAATTAGTATAATGTATATGTAATTTTTGTTAAATTTTATACATAAAATCAGTATATTGTATACGTTATTTTTGGTAAGATTTTATAGTATATTATAAATATTTCCATATATTAGATACTGAAAATCGTCCTTTTTCTTATGCAAAAAATACATAATTTACTTTAATCAGTATATTATATACATTAATTTTGGTTGCATTTTTACGTTTAATCAGTATATTGTATATGTTATTTTTGATTGGATTTTTTACGTCTAAACAGTATAATGTATATGTAATTTTTGTTAAATTTTTTATGTCTAATCAGTATAATGTATACGTAATTATTGTTAAATTTTATACGTCTAATCAGTATATTGTATATGTTATTTTTGGTTGCATTTTTTACGTCTAATCAGTATATTGTATACATTATTTTTGGTTGCATTTTAACATATAAACATTAAATTATATACGTAATTTTGATTGCAATTTTTATACATTTAATC
>CAMKVN010000170.1:0-37691 GCA_946474995.1 Funneliformis geosporum
ATATCAATTAAATCCATCTATAAATAAAAATTACATTAATTATAATTTTTTTTAAAAAAAAAATTAGAGCAAATTTACCTAAATGCGTGAAAAAATTTTTTTGAAATAATTGGCTTTACAGCCAAAAGATGAAAGGAAAATTTTCTTGTAGCACATATGATACAATTATTCACAAACTTTTCAATTATATCTTGCTTTAACCAACCTTACTTTTCGTTCATAGATAACCAAAGCTGTTTTTGTCCTGCATGTAAGTTCATTTTAGCATGGATTCTACATAGCATTTCATACATACTTTCAACTACAAGAACCGGTTTGCTATTTGCTTTGACCATTACTCTATATTCTCTAGGAATAGTTTCTTCAAGGTAAAATCTTTTTTTAGCCAATTTTCAAGTATTTTTATCGCAAATATGAATATCTTTAGGGTTTAATAATACTGATTTTATTATATCCAAAAGCTTTAAATTTACTAAAGCTTTATACCTTTTGCAACTCGGCAAATAATTAAGGTAGGTATTTACTAAATTATCGAAAGTTTCTATACTGATAAAAATATATTTTATTGTTCTAAAAAAAAATTTGAAATGCAGATAATTATTGACATGTTAGTATATGCAACGCGAAATTCAGATATAATATTTTAATATGATAATTTTAATGTGTCAGGTGACAACTAACATGCCTCATATTTCGATTGACAGATTACGCTAATTGATAAATGAGATGCGTTATCTGTCATCTGATGCAAAATGATAGATAACGCACAATATATATATATATTTTATATATTAATTATGATTATTTTAGTAAAATAAATGCAGATTTAATATTAATTTAAAATAAACTTTTTTAGAGTTTTTTTCTTTATATCTACATATTATAAAATAAGAAAATTTTCTAAAAACCTTAAAAAAAATAAATTATATATATTAATGCAAATAATAACTAAACAAATGTTTTTAAATTATATTTAATTTAATGTAATAAATTTAATAATTAAATTTTAAAGAAGAAACTTTATTTTAAAAATTAGATATTATTTTTCAGATCAAAATAAAAAATAATTAACTGTATAATCTAAAGATAATGCTGCAATTACTAAAAAATATTGCAATTGTGTGGCAATTCAAATGAAATTTAAAAATAATTATGGAAACTATCTTAAATATAATCATATATAATTTGTATTATCCTCTATATTTTTTTTCTTTCATTCATCTACATTATCTACTTTTACCTTTTTTTTTTACTTTTTATCCTATTAAATCATATCATATTTAAATAATTATTATTGTATTATGTAAATTTATGATTTTATTATATTATATTAATTTTGTAATTTATTTAATAATGGTTTACTATTTTTTAGTATATAATGAAATCCAAATAGAAAACATAGCTGATGATCTTTAGATAATTTATAAATAAGTTATAGAATCAATGGATAATCAGCTATTTATTAGATAAATAATGATATATTAAATTTGTAATTTAAGTAAATTTGTGATGAAACAAAAAAAAATTTATGTAAGAATTACTTGGGGCAAAAAGTTTTATAATAGAAAATTGGATAAAATTTGAAGTAAATTTGATAAGTATAAAAAAATGATTTTATAATAATCTAAAGTAAAAATCTCATTAAAAATTGAAAGCATAGTAAATAAAAACTTTTTTTTGTAAAATTTTAATTTTTTATAATAAGTTTTTCTTAAAAAGACATAAACAAGCTAAAAAATTAATTTTTAGCTTAAATAAAACTAATTAAGATTATTATTTAAAATTAATAGCAGATTAATCATTAATCTAAGTCATAATAATCATCTTTATAAAGGTAAACCCAAAATTTGAGTAACAATAATAATAGATACTTTATATAAAATAATAATTATTATTTTTTTATATAATATATTATTAGTCTAAAGCTAAACAAGAGACTATAAAGAACTATATATATAATATAGAACACATAATGATTTTATTATAAAATATAATATATATATGATTATAAAAATTATATAAATAAAAAACAAAGTTTTATATTTTTTATAAAAAAATTAAAGCCTTAAGATCATAAATATTTTATTATTTTTATTATTATTAAATAAAAAAAGTTTTTAAAATTATTACAATATAATCAAATATTTGAAACAAAAAAAAATATCATTAAGAATTATTGTATATTATTTTATTTATACGAATAATGTTTGCGTGAATTAGCAGTTCATTTAGCCACAAAATCATGATATAATATTATTTAATCAATAGTTTTATATAGTAAATAATAAGAAAACTAATATTTATTTAAAAATTGTTTGATTTTAAACATACACGTTTTAAACGAATCAAAATTCTTTTAATTTAATTTAATAGCCAATACGTAAATAATTTTGCTTAATACAAAAACCTAGTTATCCTAAGCTCCGAATGGAATAACAAGAAAGAAAAAATTCAACTCTGATCTAAATGATTTTCGTAAAACAAAAAAATAAATTTCTCACTTGCAATATTTGGTTAAATATCGGTATGCTTCTTCAGAGGCAGATTCTTTAGCATCCATTTTCCTATTATAAGCTTTTCCTCTAAATAAATAATCTCTTACGCCAACTTTACAAACAAATCCATCAACACCATTCTCAAAAGTGAAGTCTGGTCGTAACCAACGTTTTGATTGTACCATTTCAAATAATAAACTGGTATATTTTTTGTAACCTGCATTTTTGGTTGAACGTTGATAAGGATGAAAAGAAATTGTCGATGACGAAGTATTTTGCTGTTGACTTCTTGTAGAATTAGAATTAAAATTAAAATTATTGCTACCTTCTTCAGTTTTAATATTTGGTATTTCTGCAAGCGATGAAATTGAATCTTCTATTTTGATATTGGGAATGTCTTGATCAACAATTAACAACAAATTATTGGAATTGGTTTCATTTAAATGTTGACTATTTGTAGAATTTGAATTTAATTTAAAATCATTGCTACCTTTTTCAACTTTAATATCTGGTATCTCTACATGCGAATCTTCGACTTTGATATTGGGAATGACTTGATCAAAGTTTAACAAATTATTTGAATTGATTTCGTTTAAATTTTGACTTCTTGTAGAATGAGAATTAAATTTAAAATTATTGCTATGCAAACCTTCGACTTTGATACTGGGAATGTCTTCATCAACGGTTAAAAACAAATTATTTGAATTATATTCATTTAAATGTGAACTATTGACATTTAAAATAGAATTGGTACTTGATGATGAATCACTTTCATTTAAATGTGAACTTGTTTCTTGTCCATCCCTTTGCAACTTTCTAATTTGATATTTCTCCGCTTTACAATATTCCTCGTATAATGCACCAAATGCTACATTTGCTACGTAATCTTTTGCATCGTTTGTCTTTATAAATGCCTTATCCCCTATAAATGTTCTATCTCCTACTATACAATCACATAAAGTATTTCCCGCATGATCATTGCGTGGATGATAAATTGGATTTGACAAACGTTGCATTTGACAAAATTCTAAAAGGATAACACGAGGTTTTTTTGTTGGAGAATCACTCAATTGTTTTCTATACCATCTTTCTGATTTACCAATATGGTCTGTTCTATTTTCAAAATAATCAAGCTTTGGAATAACTATAGAACTTCCACCTTCAGATTCATTTACAGCATAACGTAAAGCCATTAAAGCAGCATCTTCTTTTGCTTGTTGCTTTTTAATTGTTGGACGGTCTGTTTTGAAAACTTTGCCAAAAATTTCAAGTTGACAATAAAATCGTCCATTTATAGGATCAATGGTAAAAGAATATGTTGGTGGTAAACCTGATTTTCTTTCTCTTTGATATAGCTCATTTAATATTGAAATTGGATTTGAACCGACGCCCATAGTAATTTCCTCATTTGGCATTTGTGGAGTCAAATTTTGGATGTCCTGCTTTTCATTAAAACTTTGTATTAAGGACGCAGATGGTGTATTTGAGTCTTGTGGAATTGGATAAGAAATTATAGGTACTTTGATATCGTTATTTCCAAGTGAAGTAGTATTAGAACCCGAGGATGTATCATTTGCACAAGAAAAAAGAGGTTCTGCCCCTAAATTTTTTAACATAGAATCAACGTTATTAGAATTTTTAACCATTTTAATTGTATGTAGGAAAAAAAAAGTGTATTTAATTTCAAAAGTAACGAAATGCGGTCAGAGGTTTAAAACCAAAATTTTAGTAGCAACAGTTAAATAAGGCTTTTGTTATACCAAATAAAGTTTCATTCAATCATTCTTTTTTTTTGTTGATCACCTAACAATTCGGCCGATGATTCCCGCAGTATTCTTTCAAAACAAAATTTTCCCGTTTTTGTACAACTTTATTATTATAAAATTTGTTAATCAAGAAGGTTACAAATAAACTTATTTTAGAAGTATTGCAAAATATAAAAAAGAATCAAATAATTTTGTATAATCCTTTATAGATAATTCAACATCTTTGAATAAAGCAATTTTTCCTAGAGGTTTTTGGTATTCATAGCAATGATTTTTATCCATTTAAAATGTTGCGAACAATAATAAACAACAGACGTTACTGCGCCTCATGTCACATGTTACTGTGAATTTTCTTGGCATGTGACTTTTTTTAATTTTAAATGCGCGATGACGAATTGTTGTGATTACCCAGAGTAATTTTCATGCTTTCATGCGAAGCGGCCACAACAATAACTGATAACTGATTATTTTTCCTACGACATGCTGACAACGCACGTGTTAATTTTGAGAAACCTCTCGCCATAGAACAAATTAAAACTTGAATAATATGAGATCGAATTTTTCGGTAAGCATTTGCGAAAAAATGATACGATTCAATTCTTTACTAACTAGTTATTCTAGAGGAAGCAATTTTCACTTTCTAATGAATTAATACTTGGATTGAGAACGATTACTGTTCATGGAGTTATTAGAGGTTTATTTCGGAACATTTCACTGAAATTACAAAGAAGTACTTTATGATTCGAGAATTATAGCAATCAAGTTTCTAATTCAGTTCCGAGCTATAAACAAACCATCGCGTCGAATGATACCTTAAAACTTAGCAATAGTGTAGGAGGATTATAGCAGACTTCAATGAAAATCAAACGGAAAGTTTACCTGAAAACTAAAACACGACTGTTCTTGGAAAGAATCAGGAAAGGCACTTGCGACTAATTTTCTCGATACATTGAGTGAGAACCAGGAAAAAATAACTACAATACGAATCATTGATCAACGTTATTAAAATTTTATTTATAATAGGAACGATGTCTGGATTTCGAAGACACACTTAATGAAGATATTTGTACTGTAATAGTACCATCAATCAGATTCGCTTTGAACAATCTTTCTTTTGGGAAGACCGCATTCATTAATACATCAGAACGGCAAAGTCTCGCCAGTGCTGATAGAAAAGGCGATGGTCAAATGGGAAGACGATCAGACATGATGTTTGAATGGAAAGTTTATGAACTCATGTTCATCCTGTACTTAACGAAAAGAGTTGGGCGACATGTTAAAATTTTGGCGAGAGAAACTATATAAGGATGTAAACCAGAGAAGGACCAATTTGGATTGTTGGAATACAGGTTATCGGTAACATTTCATGAGATTTTTAAATAATAACTTTGTAAGGCAGAAGATACATTTAAATGTTACCACGAGTGGTGAGTATGAGATACCATTTACACTCGTCCCAGATTTCAGTACGCCCAGTAGGAGAAAATATGATTTAGCAAATTTCGTAAAGAATTTGCTGATTATACGGGCTTATTATTCATAAGTGGCTATAATTTTATCTTTGGCTATCTAACGCGATTCTTATTTTAGAATATTATTATCGTCAACATGTCTTTACTAATCCATCGCCTTTATCAACATCATGTAGACAAATGGAAAATCGTTCAACGATTTAATCTCTATAAAGAGTAATGAATCTAGTGTATATTTTACAAATTCCGGGATAAGACCCGGTTTGCGCCAAAGAAGGCACCTTTGCAACGTAATTCAAAAACTAAAAAGCTTGTGATCGATATGCATTAATACTATTTTAAAAATTACAAATTTTTTTAAACAAATTTTTTATTACATAAAAATTACTATAATTGTCTGGAGCGAATTTGCAGTACACGAACCAGATAACGACTGCCCGTGACGTGATGTGGCGTGACAAATGTGAGGTTTGCTAAAAAAAATGGGGCTTTAAGAATTTTTTAATTTTTATTGCATTTTAATTTTTGATAATAATAATATTTATTGATATCAATAAAAAAATATTAGATTAAAATGAAAATTTTATTAAAAAATTCTTAAAGCCCCATTTTCCTAGCAAACTTTCCAAATAAGGTATTTTTCACATCGAAAAAATTCCAAGTTTTCATAGTAAAAATGAAATTTGACAAATTTTAAGGCATGTAAGGGTGAAAATTTTGTGAGCTTAATTATATAATGAAGACAAATATCAATATGGTAAAATATTAACCACTAGTATAATTAGAGTATTACCAACAAAAAAGCTCAAGTAAGTGATTATATAAATAATTATCACTCATATTATTATTCCTCGTATCATTTTTTATTATTTTATTTGGCAACTTAGTTTTGTTTAGGATGTGAAATACTATTTATCACTTATTATTTATCACTTTTCATTGATTGGGTTAGTATAAGTTAAAGTTAATATGTAATTATTTTTTGGAAAATCTTAGTAATATTATTAATTTGAATGGTCATTTTTTGATCAAATCCTACCAATTTGAAGGTTTTGTTATTTCCTTTTAACTTTGAGTTGATGTTAAAACCTAGTTATATGGTATTTTTTAACTATTTAGAACTAGTATTGAAATTTGCTCATATAAAGTTTCTTGGCCATTTATAGGTGTTAAAATCTGCTGATGTGAAGTTTTTTAGCTATTTAGAATTTATGCTATAATCTATTAAAATGATGTTTTTTAACTACTTAAAATTGATGTTAAAACTTGCTAATATAAAGATTTTTTGGCTATTTGGAGTTAATATCAGAATCTGCTAATGAGAAATTTATTAAATATTTACTTAAAGTTTTTATTACTAATAATGTAATAGCTGATAATATACTGGTATTATGATTTTTTTTGATTCATATTTTTAGTTATAATTATAATAAAATATTAGTAAAAAAGTAAAAGAAGAAGAAAATAATATTAGTAAAAGAAAGATAAAATATTATTTTGAAAAAGTGAAAAAATAGTATTAATGAAAAAGAAACAAAATATTATTGGTTAGAAAGTGAAAAATAATGTTAATAAAAGAGATTTGAAATATTATTAGTGAGAAAATGTTAATAAATTTTAAAATATTTTGAAAACAAATATAATCAAATTATTATTCTTTAAAAATGATCTTATTCTTCATATCTGATTATTTATAGATATAAAGGTTATCCATAAATAATCTACAAATTATCCATAAAAAATTATTTATCTATAAATATTATTTAATGTAAAAAATATGTATCTGCAATTTATTATCTGTATGAATATATAGATTGCTGTTATACAAATTCAAACTTTAATCTAGATAAAATAAAAGAATCAGATTTATTAAATCTGCATAAAACGAAGGAACTGGATATAATAAATCCAAATAAAATGAATAAACTGAATTTATTAAATCTAAATAAAATGAAGAAATTAGATATAATAAATCTGAATGAAATGAATAAATTGGATTTATTAAATTCAGATAAAATGAAAGAATTCAATTTTATTCATATTTAATCTGAAGTTAAGAAATATATCTAACTCACACTTTAATAGTATTATTAATATTATATAAGATTTCTGCAATATAAAGAAGGAAATCTATCAGAAAAAATCAATTTATTTTATATGTCAAATATGATTTTTAGGCTAAAATATATTTAAATTTAACATTAACTCATTTTTTATTTTTTTAGCAATTTTTCCCTTTCTATTATAAAGATGCATATATAGTTATTAAATCACTTTATATTTATATGTCAAATGCTAATCAATTTGATACCTTTTTAATTAATCACTTTTTTGATCAGTAATCAATAGATAAAATCAGTAAATACTATAATTAGATATAAAATTAATTAATATCCAATTTATAATATTAGATAAAATTACATAAATTGATTTCCAACCTGATTTTATATCTATTTTAAATTATTTATAATTATATAAACAATTTGCAGTAAAAAGGTATAATACTTTAAAAAAATTAAAATTTTATTTTATAAGCTAAATAGTATTTTTTTAGTAAATAAGTTGAAATTTAATATTAACTAGAAAAATTATTTTGAAGTATTATACCTTTCTATTTATTGCAAAACTTCTATATATTTAATAATAACAAATCAAGTTCAATTAATAATTATTTATCAAATTATTTAATACTAAACTGATAAATATTATTCAATTAGAATTTACTGATTGATTTCTATAGTTAACAATTTGTTAACAAGTTTTATTAATAAGATTTAATAATCTATAATATAATTCATTAGTAATTTAATGAAATCTGTCATTAATTAATAAATTCTATTTGACTATTCATTTATTATAAATTTTGTTAACTATTTATTTATTATAATGATTTATCAATTAGTTTATTATAAATTTATTTAATAAATTATTACGAAATTCATCAATTGATTTATTATAAAATTCATAAATTTAATAACTTATTTATTGATAATTTATTATGAATTTTATTTTAAAAATAAAATTTTATCAATTTGAGACAAATTTTATTTCAAAAGTAAAGCTTTATCAATTTGAATGATGAATTTTATATTTGAAGTGAAATTTCATTAACTCAAAGTCAATTTTTATTAATCAATAACAAATTTACCATTCAAAAATAAAATTTGTTAATTTGAAATGAATTTCATTTATCAAAGTGAATTTTATTAATCAATAACAATTTTATATTCAAAAAACAAAAATTCATCAATTTAAAATGAATTTTATCATTTTGAATATGAATTAATGTATTTGAATATGTTTTTTATCTTCTATTAACTTTTTATATATAATTGTTTACTATAAAAATCAAGTACCATAGTAAATATACAATATATTTAACCTCTTTTAATAAATCAAAATTGCTTTTCTTTATTTTTTATTTTCTTAGTTTTTCATTAAATTTTTTTTTAGTAATTGATATTTCTTTCTTTTGTATAAAATAAGTGACTTTTTAAGACTCTTTCTCAGATAATTTTGGTTTTTATTAATTTTCTCTTCTTTTTTTATAATATCAAATCTTTTTTTTTTTAAATAAAATAAGTAGTTTTTTAGGATACATTTTTTTTCAGTTCTTTTACTTATTTTACTTATTTTTTATAGTATTACTCTGTATTAAATATTCTATTTTTTGAATAAGTAAGTGGCTTTTCAAAAGATGCTTTTTCAGATTTTTACTAATTGTTTTCTTTTTTTAATAAGAAGTGGATTTTTCTTGCTTATTGACTAAGATAAATCTACAAAACAAGATACTTTTGGTGATAATTTTTCAGATTTTTACTAATTTTTTTTTTTTTAATAAAAATAAACTTTTTTTGCTATTAACACAAATCATAATTTTTTTGGTTGTAATTTTTTTCAATTTTTACTAATTTTTTTCTTTTTTAATAAGAATAAACTTTTTTTTTATCAAATATAATAAATAATTAATTTAATAAAATTGTATCAATCAAAAGATTTATTATTTATAAATATACTTTTTTATAATTAAATATAATAAATTAATATAAAATTATATTAATAATAAAAATTATTTTTATTGTAATTAATTAGGATTACTTAATTGTATAAAAAATGATTATAAATATTATTTATATTAAAAATAATGTAGCAATTAATTTTAAATTTACAACTTGTTGCAATATAAGCTAAAATTCATTATAACATATGTTACAAAAGTATAAGTTGCAATATATATAGGTTAAATCTAATTGCAATGTAAGTTGCAATATTAAAAGTTACAATATATTAATTACAGTTCTCATTAGTGTTTTGCAAAAAATCTGATTCAATCCGACGGATTTAGATTTGAATTCAGATTTAATCCATCAGATTTGGATTTGGATTCAGATCTGATTTATTGGATTTGAAATAAAAAATGCCACCTGAAAGTCGGATGTGGCATTTATTAATAAAAAATTAATAAAAATTAATTTTTAATAAAAATGCTGTTCTGAAAGTCTGAAGCGTCATTTATTAATAAAAAAATTAATTTTTATTAATTTTTTATATTTAAATGTTACTTCGAAAGTCAGAGGTAGTATTTATCAATAAAAAATTAATAAAAATTAATTTTTACAATAAAATACTGTCCCAAAAGTCAGATGTGGCATTTATTATTAAAAAAAATTAATTTTTATTAATTTTTTATATTAAAATGTTATTCCAAAAGTTGAATGTGGCATTTATTATTAAAAATTTTATTTTTAATAATTTTAATAACAAATTGCCATTCCAAAAGTCAGACGTGATATTTACTATTAAAACAATTTTAATTTTAATAATAAAATGCCACCCTGAAAGTCAGACGTGATATTTATTGTTAAAAAATTAATTTTTATTAATTTTTAATAACAAAATACTGTTCCAAAAGTCAAATGCAGCATTTATTAATAAAAGAATTGATTTTTATTAATTTTTATAATAAAATGCCATCCCGAAAGTCAGACGCAACATTTATTATTAAAAAAATTAATTTTTAATAATAAAATACTGATCCAAATGTCAGAGGCAGATTTTTGTTAAAAAAGCAACAATTTATTATTTTTTAATATTAAAACGTCATTCCAAATAACAGAAGCAGGTTTTTATTAAAAAAACAACAAAATTGTTATTTTTTTAACATTAAAACGCTGTTCTGAATGTTAAAGGCAGATTTTTGTTAAAAAAGCAACAATTTTGTTATTTTTTAACATTAAAACGTCATTCTGAATAGCGGAGGCAGATTTTTGTTAAAAAAGTTTTTGATCTGAGAGATTCAAATACGGATTCAGATTCAGATTTGTCAAATTCAGATCAAATCAGATTTTGCCCAAATCTGATCTGATCCGATTCGTGTGGAATGCTAGTTCTCATCTTTAAGCTGTATTATAAAAATTTAATAAAATGTTACTAATCAGAATATACTATTCGTATAATATTAATATAATAAGTAACAATAAGAATATTCTATTGATAACTTAAAGATAAACCAATTAGAATTTAAATATTAATATATTAATATTAATAAGAATAATTATATTAATATCTTTATAACACTTTGATTAAAACTAAAGATAATCATTATAATTAAAAAAAATAGCATAATTAAGTTGCAACTAGTGATATAATTAAATTTTCTTATGATGCAATTAAGTTGTAACTCAATTAAAATTTGAAAATAATTATGAAGACCATCTTTAATTAGAACCCTATTATTATTATTTATCATTAATCAGAATTATCTGATTTTAAAAAACAAAAAAAAATAGGAAACCGATTAGATTAAATCTGATAATCCAAATTTGATCAGATTGATTTTCTATTTATTATTATTTAACTAGTATAACTTTATATATAAAGTTACTTTATTTTCTTTTATAGTATTTATCATATAATAATACTAATATTAGGATTAAAACTTCAAAAAAGTTCTAATTGATTTTAAAAATATTATTTTATAATCAATTTTTAATTAAAATTACTTATTAAATAAATTTATATTTTTTTTAAATTTAAATATTCTAAAATATTAGATTTAATATCTAAATTCTAGAATCAGATCCTAAATTAAGTATGTTTTTAATTTTTAAAGAATTATTTTATTTTAAATTAATAAAAAAAATTATTTATTATTATTATTAAAAAATTATTTATTATTATTATTAAAAAATAAATTTATTATTAAAATATTTATTAATAATTTAAATAAATTATTTTTAAATTATTTAAGATCAATTAGAATTTTATTAATCTATATTAATATACATTAAATTCAATTTATTTATTTATTTAAAATTGAAATAAGTATTATTTTTAATAAAATTTATAAATTTTTTAATTTTCTACATTTTTAATTAATATATAAAACTATATTAATTAGACTTATTTCTATTATTATAAATTATAAGCAAATATTATTAATAATTTTAAAATATTACAAGATTATTATAATGAATAGAGTTTATAATACTAAATGAAATTGTAATTTAATATATTCTATAATATTACTTAATATTAAAATTAATATTATATATTGTATTTAACATTTTGTGTTAAATTAAATATTATTAAAATTAAGCTTAAATTTTTAATCTGATAAATTTATAAATTGTATGATAATGTAATTATTTACTTAATATAATTTTTACTAGAAATGATTATTATTATTTTTAAGATCTATAAGCATTTCTAATAAATTTTGATATTTTTTTTTAAAACTTTTTATTTAAAAGTTATGATTACTATGGTTTTTTATACTATTACTTATGCTCTAATTCTTTATAAAAAATTAAAATTAAATTTTTAAATTTTAGAAATACAATCAACTTATACTATAATAAAGTTTTATATAATAATAATAAAATAAAGCAGATTATCAATATAGTATAAATTAAAATATATTAAAAATTCTTAATTAATAGAAGTTGATTAATTAATCTTAATATTATTAAATAAAATAATTTTTGACCAGTGTGTAAAATCTATGTGTACAATATGCACAAGTGCACATTAATTTTTTGTGTGCACATATTATACAACATAAAATGTGCACAAATTATTACTAAAAATAGATAAATTATGTATAAAAAAGGTAATTTTACATAAGAAAATGTTATGATTTTCTTATTTGAGTAATAATTAATCAATTTATGCACATAAATTTAACTTAGATTTTATACACTGTTTTTGACCTAATAAATATATTTTAATAAAAATATAATCATTAGAATCATCTTATTGAGAGCTTTTCAATAAATATAAATTTAAAATTATTAAACTAATAGAAGCAAAGATATTTTGAAAAAAAATAACTTTTATTATAACTTTATAGATACTTACTAGGAAAGTTGTAATTTCTTAAGCTGTAGCTTAATAATCAAAATAACTGAAAGCTCAAAAATGATGATAATATTATTAATTAAATTTATATAATTATTTAAGTTTAATTAGTTTTTTATATTTATTTATTTAAATTAGTTAATGTAGTTAACTAAATTAATAAAATTTATAATTTTTTTTTAATAATTAGACAATTAAGTTAGATTTTTAATTAGTAAGTTAATTAGCGAATTAGTTATTAGAAAATTAATTATAAAATTTATATTCTAATAAGTACATAAATAAGTGCTTATTTCCATTTATATTTTATTAATAAATCAAACTTTATACTATAACATTAGTCTGCTAAACTTATAACTTAAAATCCAATCTATTATTATTGTTCTTTTTACATATTCAAATTATTATTACATATTTTTAATTTATATTTATATATTCTTAATATTCCCTATACTTATAAATTGATATACAAATAATTTTTTAGTTTTATTAACATAAACAAGTTCTTAAGATTATTAAATTAAATTATTATTCTTTAGATACCTATAATTTTACTATACATATGTATTAAAGCCTATTTTTTAGTTGATAGACTTTACAATCAACTCATATAATAATATAATATTATATAAAGTAAAATATTTAAACTTTATATATAATGCAAATTTATATAACAGAATTATATAATTCAGATAATTGTTTACTATAATATAATATGAATTCAAAAAATATAATACAAAATAACTTTAGAATATAATTAAAATTTATAATTGATAATATAAATAAAATCTATTACAAATAATTAAAAATAAAAACTATAATTAAAAAATTGTAAAATTATTTAAAATAAAATTTATAAATAATTGCAACTTAAGTTGCAACTAGTTAAAATTTTCAAAATTAATTCAGTTTTATCTTTACAAATAAAAGCAATACAATTAATAAAAAAATGCTATATTTGTTAACATTGCTATTATTTTATTATAGAGGTAAGTATTTATTATTATAAAATGAATTATAAAGTTTGTTTAGTTAATATTAATGATTAAAATATACTATTATCATATTTAAGATTTATATATATTTTAGCTTTTAATGATGAAAATTAAATTGTTAAAAAATCATCACAATTCAAATAATACTTTATATTGTTTAATATTTTTAAGTTGAAAAGAAATATTTATTTAAGCAAAAAGAAAGTAGTATAAAAACCTTTTTTGTATAGAATAAAATATTCATAATATTATTGCTTTAATAATTTTATTAATTAAAAGTAAGCATAATAATTGGTATAATCATTAAAATTTAAACAAAATAATAATAATAGCATTAATAGAATAACCCTAAGTTTACTTTCAAATAAAACTGTTATAATTAGAAAAACATCTGCAATGTATTAAGCAACAATAAAAATAGAAGCAGTTTTTAGAATATATAAGAGATCTCAATCTAAAATTAGTAAATAACAAAAATGAAATACAATCAATTGTAAAAAAATCACAGATAGAAGAGGACTTTAAGTATAGAATTTTGATTAAACTAATATCTATGCTTTTATCTATAGTATTTTTGGGGGCATAAATTTGAACTTTTATTTTAAATTATTATTTGTTTGATATTTTACTTTATTAAAAAATTGAATAATTTTTATTTAATTAGTCAACGTTAATATTTTAATAAAATTAATAACGAAATATCTGCAAACTTACTCTTCTCGCGTGATAGTAGTTTAGAAAATACTTTTTTTTTTTTGGTAATTACTTTAGCTCATTTGTTCAGCCCTTCCTCACAAAAGGTGTTTATTTGTTTATAATATCTATTATAATGTAAGAAAAAAAAGTTGAGAACCTCGCAAAAAAAGAGTGGTAAAGATATATAGAAATTAGCCATTAAAAGTTGTTTTCCGTGAGATAAAACAAAATAAAGAAATGCCGCACTTTTATTTTTCAGACTATGATTCAGTCAGTCGGATTGAGATGTTTAATATTTACTTTTGTGTTTTGAATTCTCAATCCATTTCTAAAGGGTTAAAAACTAAGGTTTTTTCAGGGTGGAAAAAAGACCTTTTTTTCCTTATCGTTATATGTTAAATATAACAAATGAATGTAATTTTTTACAAGGAAATTCGTTTTTGATTATTCGTTACCATGAGTAGAATTTTTTTAAAAAAAAAAATTCGTCCGATACGCTTTTAACACTCCGATTTATTTTTTCGACTAGCTTTTTTTCATTGAAAGTTAATATTATATGACATCATTAAGCAAGTTTCCAAGATTTCCAAGACATCACTAAGGGATGTATGTGTAATCATAAGTTTTACTTATTTTAGTAAATCATTTTTTTCACATATTTAAGAACAATTTTATGAATTTCAATTTTCAATATCTTTAATTTATAATAATAATACACATTTCAAAATGTCATTTTTAACGAAAGAACAACTTGGTAAGAAATAATTAATTAATTTTTATTATCTATTATTATTCAATGTTATTTTTTTCATTTTGATTTTTTTTTGTTAATACTTATTTCTTATTACAGATAAATATGTTAGAGATTTAGCTTCAAAATCGCCAAAACCGACGTCTTCCAGTACGCAACCAAGGAGTTCACTATTCAAAATACCTCCAAACAGTCCAAGTCCATCAACAAATAGCTCAACATTGACGGGAGAAAGAAAAGCTGGTGCTCTTCATGGACCACGATCTCCCCCTCTTTCTCAACGAAACAGTTTAATCGCTACTACTTCACCTAGAGCATCCGTTGTTAATAATAATAATTCAACAAATACAAATGAACCTACAATTACGTCCATTCCTGAATCGATTAAGGGAAATTCAGTTTTTAATAATTCTTCAACCGTATCTTCAAATTCTTCTATTTCAAATGATGATAAAGAAAAAAACATGTCTACTTATAAAAGTATTGATGATATAGTAAATGATCTTTCTTATCCTATGGAGACTAAATTATCGTTTAAACCTACTACATCACCTCCTCAATCAATAAGTAACAATACTTCAACACCACCTCAATCGAAAGGTAACAACTATACCACGACACCTTCTCAATCGAAAGGTAACAACTATACTACAACACCTCCTCAATCGAAAGGTAATAACTATACTACAACACCTCCTCAATCGAAAGGTAACAACTATACTACAACACCTCCTCAATCAAAAGGTAACAACAATAGTGTACCTCCAAAGGAACCAGATGACCCAACAAAGGGTAGTTACGTTTTATCTGCTGCATTTAGATCATATGGTGCAGCATCTAGAACGCCAAGCGTAAAGAAATCGGTTACGGCAAATTCACCAAAACAAGAACAAAACGAAATAGCATCAAATAAAAAACAACGTAATTCCACAATTCAAGAATTACAAAATCGTTCGGGTACTAATTGGGGTGCTCGTTATGAAGAAGCTCAACAAAAATATCCTCCCTTGGATAAATTAGATAAAAAACTACCCTATTCTCCTTCACCAAAGCAAGGTGACGATAAGAATAATGAGTCTGCAGAAGTAACACCTAACAGTAGACAAAATCCACTTGATTGCGCTGGTTGTGGTAAATCTATATCGGGTAATATGTTAACTGCTATGGGTAAAAAATGGCATCCCGGTCATTTTGTTTGTAAACAATGTGGTATCTCTTTGGAACATGTCGCTTTCTTTGAAAATGATGGTAATCCATATTGTCATTTGGATTTTCATGAGCTATTTAGCCCTAGATGCGGACATTGTGAAACGCCTATTGAAGGAGTAAGCTTTCGTCTCTTAAAAAGGAAATATTCATAATTTAATTAATAGATTACTAATTAAAATTTTCTACTTAATAGAAATCTATTTCTGCTCTTGGAAAATCGTGGCATCCAGGGCATTTCTTTTGTAGAGAATGTGGTAATCCTTTTGAAGGAGGTTTCATGGTTCATGAAGGTTTTCCATATTGCGAAAAGGATTGGACAAAATTATATGGTTAGTATTATTAAATAATGTTTCTTGTTGTATATATATAAGAAAAAATTAAATTATTTTTTTAAATTTAAATAATTAGCTCCAAAATGTTTAGGATGTAAAGAACCTATTAGAGGAGAATTTCTTAATGCTTTAGAAGGAATGTGGCATAGAGACTGTTTTGCTTGCACGGTTGGTTAATTATTTTATAGTTTTTTTTTTTTTTTTTTAAAAAAAATTTTTTTTACTAATTAATCGTTTAATTATTATTATTAATATAATAAATAGACTTGTAAAGAACCTTTTCATGGTTCATATTTTTATACTCATGAAGGAAAGCCATATTGTGATAAACATTATAAAAGTATAATGTCTTAACGTATAATTTAAATTTTAATTAGTTCATTGAACATTTAATACAATTTAATCAATTAAAAATAAAGAACATTAGTAATTTGTAATAATAATGAATATTATTATTATATTGATTAGTATTTCTTGGCAGAATTTTTTTTAGAAAAAATGTTGGATGTAAAAATCAAAATAAATTATTTATTTATTGTTTTGATAGAAAGTAAATTATTGAAGTTCTTCAATTAAATTAGTAAAATCACTAACATTTTGTTCATTATTTTTCATAAATGATTCAATATTTTTTTGATCTTTCTTATATTCCTTTACTTCTTTTAACTGTTCTTGTTTTTCTAATTCTACACCATCTTTTAAAGCCTCTAGAAAAGTTGAGCCTAATTGTTGAGATAAATAATTGACATACACTATATAAAAATAAATTTTCTTTTCCGTAAGAAATGCTTTTTGATTAATTTTTCCTTTTTTGGATTTTGCTTTTCCAACAAGTTGAAACAATCTATATAAATCGGATAAAGCTGCCAAGATATTACTAGTTGATGAAAGTAAATTGATGATATCATCTAAAATAAGAAATGAAAATTCATGTGGTTGATTATAAATAGGATTCTAAATCGACATAAATAATAATGAGAATTTTGGTTTTTTAAAAAAAAATATTATTTTATAAGAGATGTCAAACCTGAACAATTAATGAGGAACTTGCAGCAATAGCTTGAGAAATACTTTCATATGCCAAATTCTCTTTAGTAGCTAATATAGGAGATAAATCCCATAATACTTTACATGATTCTTCCGGAATTTCAAAGATATCTCCATTAAAAGTACGACAAGCATATGCATAAGCATATCTATTTATAATAATTTGTTAAGGAAATTAAACTAATGTTAACACAATTTCACAAAACCCGTAATCCCGTAATCACATTATATATAAAAAAGATACAATATATTTAACAAATTTAAAGATATAACAGGATTCGGAGATGTTTTAGTTAAATCCTCTAAACTTTTAATATCTGTTAAGATTGGAGGTCGATTGGCAAAATAACCGCTACTATCATCGCTATCATAATCAAAGTCATCTTCGCTTTCATCCAATTCAATTATTTTTAATGATGTACTTTTTTTTCTACGATTATTATATTCTGTTGATAATTCCCACCATGGTTTCCATAATTGTAGTTCATCTGCAAGTTCCAAAAGATTTTCTGATCTTCCTTTAAGATATTTTTGTTCAAAATCTTTTCGTTCTGCTGGTGTCAATTTATCCAAAATTGTTTCAACATCAGCGGAATCTGTTTTAAAGGAACGAAAAAGCGATTTAACATGTAACAAATTCATAAATCATAATTTAAATCTAAATCAATAACCAAATTATTTTTACCAAGATCTAAATTTTTAAATCGTTCTGCAAAATCGTCAATTGTATCTTTTAAGAAAAGAATAATATTCAGTTTAAAGTATATATTATAAATAATAAAAAATTTTACTTTGATAAACCTTCGTCATCTTGCTCCATTGCTTCTCTTGCCATCTCATCATTTTCTTGTTCAAATTTCCTCAACATATCAAACATATTTTGTTTTAAATCATCATCTACACGATTAGATTTTATTTCTTCGATTACACTATCTTTGTAAAAAGATTCTGTACAATTTGAATGAATCTAAGTATACAGGAAAAAAAAAAGTTAAGCAACTTAATGACATGATTAAAGGAAACTTTTAATGGGTACCTCGTTTTTATAACAACTCAAAGAACAATATTTTATATTGCACCTAGGGCAGGTATATTTCGGTATTTGTTTTTTACATCTGAAAAAATAGAAAAATAAAAAATAAAATAAAATTGAATAAATGTATATGATTTTTATTATAAAAATAAAATTTTTATATCTAAATGTGAAAGTAAAATTTACATGCCACAAATTTGAGCATAACTTTCTTCTACATCTGAATCATCAGAATCATGAATAAGATTAAATAATTTCGACATTTTTTTATGAAAAATAGTTGATTACACCCAGAATACCATTTTAGTTGATTTTATTGACCCACAGACCCAGCGCTAATTTGGTAATATTTTCTGGAAGATTACCTAAAAGAAAACGATACTATGATTAAAATTAACGCGACTAAAAATACGCGTGTAATACCAAAACATATTGGGGAATATTTCACAGTATAATACTGTTTCAAAAAAAATTTGCTTTAAACTCCTTGAATATGAACATGGACTACAAATATTCAGGTACTGTATATACATACCATTTGCGGTATTTCAAGGTCAAACTAATTTATTTACTTTTTAATTTTGATTAGCTACAGATCAAATTGCTTCGAATGGAGCCTCATATGATAATTTTAGATTCCGAAAAGTAAAAAATGACTATAAAGACTCTGATGCACCTTCGATATATGATTTGAGAGAATCCGAATATAAAGACAGAAGATTTTCTCGGTCATTCATTAGTGTAGGCAAAAAGGATTTGCGCAATCTTGCAATACTTATATTAGTTGCATTCGTTGTGAGATTATATCGAATCGATCAACCTACTTCAGTGGTGTAAGTATTATTTTTTTCAATTATTCTTTATTTGTAGAAGCAAAATTTCATACATGTTTGATATTATAAACAGATTCGATGAAGTACATTTTGGTGGGTTTGCAACGTATGTACAAATTTTTAAATTTCCAATGTTTATTGATATCTTTGATAATGGATATTAATTCTCTTCTTATTAAATAGAAAATATATAAGAGGAAGGTTTTTTATGGATGTACATCCACCATTAGCAAAATTACTTATCACTCTTGCTGGGTTATTGGGAGGTTTTAATGGAAATTTTGATTTTAAAGAAATTGGCAAGTGAGTGCCAAATTTTTTTAAAATTTTTATTAAAATTTTTTTTTATTATTTATTATAATTATTGATTTCGTTTTTTTTTAAAAAAAAAAAATAGGGATTATTTAGAACCTAAAGTACCATATGTTGCAATGCGTCTAATGCCCGCTTCTCTGGGGATTTTCTTAATACCAATTTCCTATTTAACCATTAAATTATCAGGATTTAGCAGTACTGCATCATTCTTGGTAGCTACCTTAATAATATTTGGTAAAATATAAAATTTTTTTTTTAAAAATAAAATTTGATCATCTTTATTTTCATTTTTTAATTCAAATTTATTTTAATTCATTAAGAAAATGGATTGGTAACTCAAAGTAGGCATATTTTATTGGATGCACCTCTTGTTGCTTTCACTGGTTTTACGATATTAATGTGGGTGAAATTTCATAATGAGCAAAGAAGGTATGGCTTACTTTTAATTTATTTCGTAAATTTTCTTATTTAACTTTACATTTATTGACCCTCACATTATTTTATTGAATGCCACAAGACCTTTTCAAATACGTTGGTGGGTTTGGATGGCAATGACTGGTGTAGGACTCGGACTTACAGTGAGGTGTGTTTTGTAATTTAATATATAAAGATGGAACAATTGTCATTTATATTTATATTTCTGGTTCATAATTTATTTACAGTTGTAAATGGGTTGGACTTTTTACGATTGCTCATATTGGTGTCTCAACAATAAAGGGATTATGGGATTTACTCGGTGATCCAAGAATAACGCCGGTAAATATATAACTTGAGTATTCGACAATTATTGATTTTATTTTTTAAGCAGATGTTTAAAAAGGTTATTATTATTACTTTTTTTTTCCAAAGACTCAATGGGCCAAACATTTTTTCGCTCGAGCAATATGTTTAATTGTGATTCCAGTATCATTGTATTGTTTATTTTTTGCTATTCATTTTGCAATCTTGCAACGTAGCGGTGATGGAGATGGATTCATGAGTTCTGAATTTCAACATACTTTGCAAGGACATGACATGCAAGATATGCCAATAGGTGTGAAATATTAATAATTCAATATATATTTATTTCAAAAAAGTTATTTATTCTTTTATTATTTTAGATGTTGCGTTTGGTTCGCAGATAACTATTAAACATGTCAATACACAAGGAGGATATTTACATTCTCATAAGCACAATTATCCTGGAGGTAGCACACGTAAGTATTATAACTAAATTCACATTAAGTAATTCTTTCAATTTTTTTTAAAAAAAAATTATATATTTTTTTTTGCTTTAGAACAACAGATCACCTTATATCCACATAAAGATGAGAATAATTTATGGGTTTTACAAAATCAAACCGTTCCCGAAGTACCATTCAACGAATCTGACCCTATGTGGGTTCGTAACGGTGATGTAATTCGACTTGAGCATATTATTACTTTCAAGAGGTTACATAGTCACGATGTTAGGCCTCCAGTTACTGATGTAGAATATCAGAATGAAGTCAGGTGTGTTGTTTTGTGAAATAAATATATTTATATCATCCTGTTTCATTTAACGTTATTTATAATTTATTTCATAGTGCTTATGGTTATCAAGGATTTGAGGGAGATGCAAATGACTTTTGGCGTGTACAGATTGCAGAACATGATAAATCAGATCCAGAATCTAAAGAGCGCCTTCGTACACTTCACACAAAATTCCGACTTCAACACACTATTACAGGTTGTTATCTATTTTCCCATTCCGTAAAATTGCCTGATTGGGCTTATGGTCAGCAAGAGGTTACGTGTGTAAATGGCGGAAGTTATCCGAATACACTTTGGTATATTGAGGAAAATTCACATCCAAAACGTAAGTACAAATTTTTGAATATTTTAACATTCATAAGCCGGATTAAATGATATTTAACGACTTTTTTTAGTTCCCGAAGACTCTGAGAAAGTGAACTATAGGAAACCAGGATTCTTTAAAAAGTTATTTGAACTTAATAAAGTGATGTGGAATACGAATTCTGGACTAACAGATTCTCATCCTTATGACTCTCATCCGTCTTCCTGGATTTTCATGAGACGTGGAATTAACTTCTGGGGTAAAGAACACCGCCAGATTTATTTATTAGGGAATCCATTAACATGGTGGTCTTCTACATTTGCCTTATTTATTTTTATTGTTGCAAAATCTGTTTTAATCCTGAGAGCAAAACGAGGTTATAAGGATCATTTAAACGGTAAGGATTTTTTTTTTTAAAATTGCAAAATTTTTGGGTCCTGGTTTTTTTTTTATATAAATATAAATATATATTTGATTATAGCGACAATAGCACATTTTGATTCCAATGCTAGTTTCCTTTTCGTTGGATGGTTCCTTCATTATTTTCCATTCTTTTTAATGAACCGACAACTTTTCTTGCATCATTATTTCCCATCATTATATTACGTAATCTTACTTATTGGCATTGGATTTGATTTATTTACGATTCGATTAAAAAAAAGAGAACGTTACATAGCAGCCACAATATTTTTATTAGCAGTAATATATACTTTTTCATTATTTTCACCAATGGCTTATAGTAATCCATGGATAAAAAGTGAATGTCAAAGAGCCAAATGGATAAAAACTTGGGATTTTGACTGTAATCAACATTTTGATACTTATGAACAATTTTATAGTGAAGATTTAAAAAATTTAGATCAAGCAAATAATGTAACAAAAACTGAAGATTCTATATCGAAGGAACCACACAATGTATCAAAAGATGATGTGGGTCAATTGTTTGAGAATCGTCATAATAATAATGATACTGTGACTATACTGAATGAAGATGAGATTCGAAATGATGATAGATTAAAGGAAGGAATATTAGTAAATGAAAAGGATATATGATGCACATCGTAGTGATCATGAACAAAAGAAACAAATTTCTTTGGAAGAGATTAAATTTAAAACATTTATAAGTTAGAATTTATATTTTTATTATTATTTTTAATTATCAAATTTTACTATTCTTTAATGATAATATTTTAAATTTTTTTCATTATTATAAAATTATTATATATATAATTATTAATAAAGACAACAAAAACTTTAATATTAAAATCGTATAGATTGTTAATTTTTTAACAATTTTAATTTATTATTAAATAACCAAGATTAATAATAAAAATGTATCCAAAGCGAAATCCTTATAATTATTTTCTCGTTTTACAATTATGCCTATAAATGGTCCCCTCCTATGAATTATATTTTTAGATTTTAAATTTTGTCCTCAATAATTAATACTTAATTTTTAATCAACCCGCTCTCTTGAAAAGTCATATTAACATTTACAAATATTTTGTTACTTTGTGTCAAATCCTCCACATTTTTATTTTTACTACATATTCCTAAAGACTTCAATATAAAAAATCCTATTTTTCATCATGTGAATTAAAAATATTTTTTGTGATGTATAATTAATTATCATAATTTATAAATTTTTACCATAACTTATCAACACGTTTTGGTAAATTATAAAAATATATTACTAAATTAATTGGCAATAAATAGTTCTTATAACTAATTATTTTGTATTTATATTATTAATAAAAAAAAATTTTAGTAAAAATATAATAGAATTAGTATCAATGTAAACATTATCAAAAAAATATTACACATTAATCAAAATCTATTAGGAATATTTTTAAAAATAAGAAACTGCAACAAATATTTTGACTATTATTAAAATAACAAAACTAATAAATTAACTAAATTAAATGGATTTACTTATAAATTTAATTTATAGTATCATCTTGAATTATAAAAGTTTTTAATATAAGCATTTTTTTTAATAGAAATACTTTTTAATATAATTAAAAATAAATATTTTAATATATTTATTAAAAAAGCTTTATTGTATTTTTAAAAATCTTTCAAAAATGAATTGTCTAATATAATTCTCAATTCAAAATATAAGTTTATTGAAAATGAAATATAAAATATCATGAATTTGTTTCTATAATTGATAGATGATCTAATATTTATTATGTATAATATTATAAATTATATGGAAACTTTGCAATAAAAAGATTACAAACTCTTAAAAAAAATTCTTTTAAATATTAAATCTCAACTTATTTTACTAAAAAATTTATATTTAACTTATAAAATAAAATTTTAATTTTTTTAGAGTTTTATATCTTCTATTATAAAGCATCTATATGATATTATACAAAAACTAATATTTTATAAATCAAAAATTAATAAAAGCTAAAAATATTATGATATATATTAAATTAAATATTGAAAATTATAACAACTATTATAGATAATACTTTTAATATAAAAATAGCTTGAAATATCTTTAATTCATAAAATTTACATATTTTATTTATTATATTATTGTATTATTATTAATTTATTATTTATTTTAATTATTATAATAATAAATATTTCTTAATTATTAGACTTATTATATAAATTTATAGTTAAAAGATATCTTGAATTAAATTAGATTAAGAATATTATGCAAATTATTAAAGTATTATTAATTATTTTTATTTTTACCTAATAATTTTAACAATATTATGATATTTATAATAAAAAAATATATATTACATATTATATTATTATTATCAGAAGTAGAGCTCTAAATCAGGTCAGGTTAACCTATGATCTGACCTGATTTGATCTATTCAGAACTCTAATCGGAAGCTATATAATAAGAATCAATATATTATTATTGTCTTATAAATTTATTAAATTTCAAATAAAAGAAAAATTAAATTAATTTTGAATATTGAATTTTGGAATAATGTAAGAATTTTATATAATTTTTTGAATTATTTTGAATTATTTATAAAATTTATTAATCAATTATAATTTGATCAACCAAAATTATCAAAAATATATGGATATTTTGCAGTAAAAAGAAGGAAATTACAAAAAATTAAATTTTATTTTATAAACTAAATATAATTTTTTTAGTAAATAAGTTTAGATTTAATATTAATTCAAAAAAAATTTTTTATAATTTTTATTTTTTTATTTGTAAATATTATTTATAATATCTTAGGATTATTATGCTGATAATATTTTGTAATTTACAAGAACTAAGTGATCAAATTATTACTATAATCATAAATATCACTTTTATATTTATTTTCATTATTTTTATAATATATTTATTGTTATAGTTATATCTTATATAATTATTTTCTTTTATATTTATATTATTTATTAATGATATATTTTATATATATATCTTGAATTTACTTTAATAAAAGATAGAATTCACTATCAATCTTTAATAAAATAAAATATATCTTATTTTATAAATTTAATTTTTATGTTTTTACAAATATTCTTCTCTAACAAATATCAATAAAGATAACCTGACCTTTCAATTTGATTAATTTGTATTAATTTTTTTCATAATTTAACTTAACTAAATTTCTGTTAGCAAAAAAAAAATTGTTAACTTAATAATATACTATTTAAATTTATCATTGTCTACATATTCAATTAAAATTGATTAAAAATTGCATTTTATAAAATTTAAAAATTACAAATGATAATAAAACTAATATATTTAATTTTCGTGTTTTTTTTTATCTAATTTTATCATAATATTAGCATATCAATTAGATCTATAAAAATTTAATGTTAGTCAAAAGTAATTTTAATTTTATAGTAATATGGGACTTTTACAATTGAAAAAAGGGAAAACTGCCGGAAAAAATCAATTTTACTTTTATATCAAATATGATTTTCAGGACAAATTTAGCAATAACTCAAAGGTTCCCATATGGTAACTTTGAATAAAATTATGATTGGTATATGTGATCTCATGACTAACTAATTAAGTATAAATCATGTGGCCATTTCTTTATTAAATCACGTTATACCTAAGGGGGAAAATGTTAACCCTTTTATGTTCGAATAGTAATTGGATCAGAAACCACCTCTTTATCAATTTATCAATTTCATTTTTCTCTCTAAATAGGTTTGTAAACCATGACTAAACTTTAATTCTAACGCTAATAAATTTTTTTTTTTGTAAAAGAAAAAGAAAAAGAAACGTAATTATATAAGTTAAGTCACTTGATAAGCCATGTAATTATGCATCATGTGATAAGCATTAATTGAGAATTACTATTAATGATCATTTTGCTATACCTTATAATATCGCACAAAAGATATTAAATGCAAACTGCTAGGAAGAATCTTTATTTTTTTTTTCGTTCGATCATTTGACAATCTTGTGATTGATTTTCATTCTTGGAACCTTCTGAAGTTTACTCAACAATGTATAAAAAGGTATAGATAGTATGTGGAATTTTTTTGATGTTCTCTATAAATAAATAAACAAAAGGTCCCGATCCGAAGATCGCTCATGATTCAAAGATGAGTCGTGCCATGTGCGCTTACATCATTACTGAAGGGACCAAATTGTCAAAAAATAATTCCTAATTAAATTAGATGTAACTTTTATTGTTTGATCCAGAACTTTAATTATTTTTTAAAAAAATTTTTTTACAATTTTGGTCCCTTTTCGCAGCATTCACCCCATATACTTGTTCGTTTAACCAAAAGGAGATTAAAGTCAATTACTTCCATTTTTGCGATTCACGGTCTTTGCGGGCTTGAAGTACATGGAACAAATTTAAACTAATCCTCTTAATCCGGTCATGTTATTTATTCTTTGTATAAGCAATGAAATCGGTTAGTATATTGAGCAGCTGAACGCGAATCTATAGAAAATCAGTATATATATGTACATATTAGATTGTGAGATTATGTATGATAGACAACCCGATTACAATGACAATATTGTTTTTTGTCGCGTTTTGGAAATATTGACAAGTGTGTTTGTATGATGGATGGATGACTAACGTATTTGTAATCCAAGAAAGTAAAAGATTATATAATGAAGCATTTGTACACATGATGTCGTATTTTGTTTTTTTTTTCACTATTTGAAAGCAAATTAAATCTCTTTTATATCATTTTCTGCAGCCTTTCTTCAGTTTCTTTGTTTTTTGATGTCATAACATCGAGAATTTATTATTTCAAATGAAAAAATGATCCTTTTTGTATAACGGATGACAAAAATTCACAGTGCTAGCGATCTGAGATTCATGCAATGAATTTCATGGTTCTTTACTTTATTGCGTTATAAATGTCATCTGTCTTGACTGGGTTCATTCTGGTACTACATATCGTTAAAACAATAGTGCAGTCATCGTGCAGCTAATAAACCAATTATATTTATGCACGTGATAAAATTAATTCTTGGCGATATTTTTTGGTCGATTCATCTTTTCTTAAAGATCATAATTTGGTGTACTATTCGGTTAAATAGTTAAAACAAATTCAATAAAAAAAAAAGCAACTTTGAACGTAACGATATATTCGGTCCATTTAAAGACTTTTTTTAATATTGTCCCGTAATAATTGCTGAAAAATCAAAGGGCGTTATGAAACATTTCATCACATGTGACTTGTTCGGGAACATCTCTTGGCAAGTTTTAATTGGGGTGGTTTAAAAAAAGAAATTATTAATCAAGTTAAAATATATTAACAAACAAGGCAATCAGAGCACGTGTGTTAGTTCACACATTATTTTTCCTTATTTTACTAGACTATATAATATAAACCTTTCCATAAAAGAGTATGTTAAATAAACTCAATGTAAAAACTTCCGAATATATCGTATGAATTTGTTTATAAATAGAGAGTAGTTTTTTTATTTCTTACTTTTTTTAAAAAAAGATTTAAGCTTTTTAATCTTTTAAGAAACAAAAAAAAAAAAATTCAAAGGACAAAATGACTCCACCTTCACAAATCGAAACGAGGCCGTATAAGACGAAAACCCCGTCGAAACGTGGGCGAAAGTCTTATACAACGCCCGACGTCATTGACGTTACGGGAAAAACGCATTTTATGGTAGTTCGAAGATTACAGAACAATAAAAAACAAAAGAAAAAGTGTAACGAATGTAAAAATTGCGAACAAAGTGATGAATATGTGGATATCCTCGAAGAAAGAGTAAATACATTGGAAAGCCAAGTTAACAACCTTCAAAAGGTCACGAACGAAAGGCCAACAACAAGGAATTCGGTTACCACCAACGAATTCAATTGCTATGCACAATTAGAGATGGATGGTATTCTCCGGGTTGCCAATTCAATTGGGGATATCATTCAAGGAAGAATACAAACTTCTCAACAAGGTTCACCCACCACGATAGATGAATTTATTAACGAAAATATAATAGCCGAGCTTTGGAATGTTCCCGGACGTAATGATTTTAATTAATTTAAAGTTTGGCACAAACAAAAAATAATTTCATTCCCAAAACTTAATTTTACGCAATAAAGCAAGGCACTTTATTGTAATCTTTTTTTTTTTGTGTATTTATTATTATAAAAACTTTCGTTATTTGTAAATACATATTTATTAAAAAAAAAAAGTAGTTTTATTTTAAATACGTGAAAATACGAAAAGATTTGTTATTCAACGCGTTATCCTTTCCGATTTCGTATTAAGATTTTTAAAGTTATGGATAGGAACTTTTTTTTTTTTTTATCTATTTGCTGCTATATGAATTTATCTTACTCTTTTGCATTTCTTTATTTATTTATCTGTCATCTTTTAATTTTTGTAATTAATATTCATTGAAATCATTAATAAAATTTTTTCAAAAAAAAAAAAAAAAGAAATAGAAGGTTTACTGTAGTGAACGTTCCACGAAAATTATTAAAATGTTGGCAATTGTTCATAGCATTTCGTGTTTGTTTCCGAGTAATCAGAATGTCTTGATCATCCAATAGAATTCGCGTAGAAAGCAAATGTTGTATAATTCAACCTCTAAAATTATATATACTGTAATCCCATTTTACAACAGAATTGAAACATCAAATAATTTGTTTACTTTTAAAAGTTTCATTTATACAATGACATTTATATTGTTTTCATATTAATTGATATTAATTGGTAATTAATAACTGTCTTTTTCTGCACATGGTCCATAAAAAGACGTTCTGTGGAAACAGCCAAATTAACAAAAATAATCAGGTGGCTTTAAGGGTCCGGAACTCTTCTAAGGTTCGAATTTTTGAATATACTACTAATCCGTATTTTATATGACAATTTGATAGATAAACATGTTTCTCATTATCATGCACAAATCAGGAGTCATGAATGCGCAGACAAAGACATAAAGTAAACATTGATTGTCAAACTTCAAAAAACTGATTATTAAAAAATGGTGTATATTTATTTGAATGAATATCATTTTTAATTTCGGAAAATTAGACATCATGCATTTATTTCATTAATTCTCGAAATTTATTTCATTTTAGCTCTCTTTAATTTTAAAATTTTTTTTTTTCGCAATTCTTATCTTTCCTGAATCTAAAACGATTTCATTTTGCTTCCTATTCGGATTTAAATGATAGATCTGGTGAAATTTATAATGATAAAGATTAATGGTATTCAAATATTCCCTGAAACGGATTATCGTTAATGAAAAATCAACTATTGACCTCCTTTTTTTCATTAATAGGTCGAATCAAGTAACGATCATTTAGATGCTAACTTAATCTATAGTAAGCAATATCAATCGTGTGAAAATTGATTTGGTGACATCGAATTCACGATTGTGATGTTTCTCACCATTCAACTCACCCAAAGTGTTCATACCCGCTTTTGTTCTCAGATGACTATTATTACACAATTCCTTTTTTGAAACAACAAATGTTATTTTATCGAAAATACTCGACACAAGTGTTACGACAATTTCGTTTATTATACCTTAATAAAGAAAATTTCTCAAAGTTTGGCTTAATGAATTGCAGTTACGGGTGCATCTTTAATTGTAATGTTCCCCCACTTTATTACCCACTTTAAAAGGATTAAATATAATATGTATGAGAATTTATATGCAAGGATTTGCTTTATCGGTTTAGTTGAAATCATTTTAAATGGAATAATGATAACAACAACAACAACAACAACAAAATATTATTCTTGTAACTCCATTTACTTTAACATGTATTGTGTTGATTGATAATCTTTTTTTTTTACCTAATCCTTCAAAAGGTTCATGTCAATTTCAGTTTAAAATAATGATAACCAAAAGTTTAAAAGGGTTTATTATGTAACTGACAAAACAACTCTTTGGTATGAATAGATGTTCATGATTTTTTCTTTATTTTTTTTTTTAAGAAAAAGAAGCATGTGTGATTTTTTTTCTTTGACTAGATATTTAAATAACGAGAATAAAGAAGTTCATTTCATTATTAAGATTTTTCTTTGAAATAAAAAAAAAATGACGCAGGCATCCTTGTAATTGTGAACTATTAAAATACCTTATCTTTGAATATTTAATTAATTGCCCCCGGTTTACTCCGACACGACATCAAACGTTTCAAAGATTAAAGATTGAATTTTCAGGAATTTCAGATAGCATTGAAAGTCCTAAATTGAATTTTGTTTATTAGACAGCAATCATAAAATGTGACCCATAATAGTGCCATTCTTGGTGATTAAATGATCAATCGACATCACGCATTTAATTTTTAAACAAAACTTCAAAACTTTCGGGATTATCAATAATTAAAATCTTAAAAAGGAAACTGGGAACCCCTTGTTTAAAACTGACGGATGATCTTTAAATAGTAATTCGAAATGTAATTTTTGAAACTGAGGACAAATCAAATAAATTTAATAAATGTTTGGACCCTTAAAAATATCAATTTTGGATTTACAATGGTTGATTTGGAAATTATAAAGTCCAACTTACGTTTAACTTTATTTACATCATTTTTAAAACTGAGATTGGTTCACAAAATTCTTTTGTGTAAATGTTTTTATTATTAATTATTATTTGATCGTTTGAACAAGAAAAAAAAAAAAAAAAAATAGAATTAACCTTCTGTTTACATGTTTAAATTACTTATCTCATTGTTTACATAATTTGTCAAAAAAACCTAAATTCCAAATTTAGGACGCTTGTGAAGATCTAAAATAAAGAAAAAATTTTTTCTTGTATATCGTCGGATTTTCTGTTTGGAAATGATTTCAAGGAGCTTTCGCTCCAGAAATCACGTCATTTGTTTCGTCTCGCTTAAAATGTATTTCAAATGGTTTCAAATGAGGCAATAAATTGAATGATTGGGTAATATATATATATATATATATATAATGATAAATAAATAAATAAATAAATAAAGAAATCTATTAGATAAGTTGTGCTTGAATGTTTTAAAATGTTTTGATCACATAATTTATTAATTTCAAAGAATCTTGATTCTATTGAGGATTACATAACTTATCGGCCCGTTTTAGAATTACAATATTGGATATTGCTCTTTTTTGACACTAACAAATAAGTCATGCAACATTAGGGTAGGGTAAGTTACAAATTATACGTTTTTCTCTCCTAATCTGATATTATGCTTTATTATCGTTCAGAATATGGACTATGCAAGGCCGATTTTTTGTTTGATAATCCTTGATATTGTTGTTGATGTCGTGATGATGTTTGACATGTTGAAATTTCGAAAAACGCTTGCCGGTCATTGACGTGATACGCGATCGCAATGTCACAACAAACAGAATATAACATCACATGAAAGTCCCAATCACAATGTTACAAACGGATGCTATGAAACGTCACAGTTAAGTGTTTTTGAACAACAATTACTGAATTTCCGGAAGTTTCTCCCAAACAATAAATAAATAAATAAAAAAATAAAAAAACAATAAATAATGATTTACGAGTTGTAAAGAGTACAATATAACCGTTTATTGTGACACAATTCGTAAGCGACAAAAAAAAATTTTGTTTCCTCATATACAAAAACAATAATTGTGACTTTATTTATATTGTGTTGAAGAATTCGAATCGAGAGATGGTTTAATCTATGGCTAAGTTATTGTTTATTTAGGCTGAAAGTAATTTTTTATTATTATTTAGAGAACAATGATTGTACGTGAAATCGCAAATCCGTTTTTTTTTTCTTCAATTCAATTAAATCAATCAAGCGAAGAAATTAATTAACAAAGCCATTACATGAAATATAAGTTAATCGGTCTTCATTAAACAATTTGAATGTATACGAAATAATACCGTTGATTTCTTTTATTATTCGGGTAATGAATGGCACCTTTAAAAGCTATTATCTATATTTTTTATTTTTATTTTATTTTTCAAACCATTTTACGAAAATGTTTGAAGATAAAAAAATGATGGTGATTATAAAAAAAAAAAAAAAAAAAAAAAGCGGTCAAAAGATCTTTTGAGATATTTTCCCTATGGTTTAAATCTGTGTGTATCATCACCTGACCCATGCAATACGGCTGCAAGAAAATGCACTTTCGAGGCGTTATTACTTTGACAAACAATATAAAACGAAAATTTTTCATAAATTAGGAGAAACCCGAAAAATATGTATGACCTTACCAAAAATACTATTTCACATGATTTTTTTTTTTTTATATTTTTACGAAAAGAAAACTTCAAGTTTACAAACTAAAAGTGTTTTTACTTTATCTAAATAATTTTAGGTTTAATGTATAAGCTAATTAATATAGAGAGTTATTTGCGGATTATCATCCTAAACTCGTGATTTTATTTCAAAAGACGGGTTGTTTGAAGTCGACACACGCATAAATCATCATTAATGCAATTGCATGCGGAATTGACATCTTTGATCTCATTAACTAGGTGAAAATAACATGATTTCAGCATGAACTAATGAAATAAAGTTTACGAGTTCAAAAGAAAAAAAATTTTTTGAGAATGAGATTTTTATGATAAACCTGAATAATCCAATGATGTCGCAACGTATTCCCGTTCATGCAACTCTGGTACTGTGCAATATCGGAGATTTAACTATTTCAAAATATTATTTTTTTTTTGTAATTCAAAATTTTGAACCCCCAGAACTATATATTTCCGAGAACAATCAGTCTGCTTTGAGCATTTTTCTTTAATCTTTCGGAAAAAAGTTGGAGGAGCCAAAATTAGCTTGATTCAATCGAATTAGGTTCATAATTATATAATTATTTATGTCCCTAGAAAAACATCCATACTGATTTTGTAACTAGTTTAAACGTCTACACAATGATTCCATTGTCTCCGGAAATCTAGTTCTATTAGTCGACCTATTTCAAGTTATATTTTTATCACGCATTAACATTTTATATTTGCAATTTCTAAGAATAGAATAAAATACTTTTATTTATTTATTATTTACAAAAAAGTTGTTATTACATGGAAATACATAGTAATTAATGATATTATCATATTTTAGGGTGAAAATGAGCGTAGTTGATACTATGAATTGGAAAAAAGGGGGTTTTATAGTAGGGAATGAAGAAGCTGCGTATTGTGAAACATGAAAAGTGGCTAAAAAAATTTGCGAAAGGATTTTGTGAAGATACGCGTGAAATGAGGGAAGGAGATATAAATAATAAGGAATGAGAATTTCTAAATTACAAAATTATTACAAAAAATATTATAGGTTTCTTTAATAATATAAATTCAAGCAGAAAATTCTTGTAAATTATGAGATTGAAGGATAGGTAGAAATGAATGGTATTATAGTTTGGGATCCTTCCTAAAATTAAATTCAATTATTATGAATATTTACTTTTTTGTTGTTGCGATGTTGCTATAAAATTAAAAAGAAAGGAACGGAATAAAAAATAAAATAAAATACAATAAAGGTTGAGAAAGTTTCGATATATCTCGGTAAAAAAGTATAAAGTATATATATAATACAAGTTCTACCAAATCACTTCATATTTGGCAAACTTTGCGTCTTGAAAATTTAGATCGCTTAAATGAATATTCCTTGAAGACTTTGAGGGCATTTGAAGAAAAGTCGCATTCTCTGTCAAAATATTCACACATTTTGACATGCATTGAACACATTGAATCATTAACCAGTGCATGTTTATTTAATTGAAAATAAAAAATAGTAGTAAAAGATGTTTTTTTTTTTATAAAAAATTTTTTTTTTCTTTTTGTATTTACAAAAAAATGTTCATAACCTTTTAGAATGGGAATTTAAAAGCTTCGGTTAGGGTAGAATTCTCTGATTTTTATACTTGAATTTTTTTTTTTTTTTCTTTTGAAAACCCATAGATGAGAATAATTTTACTTTTATTATGCATACAAAATACTCGGTTTGGTTAAAAACTTGCATCCAGCGACCTAGCATCATTGGCTGATGGAGTCGGTGATAATATCGGAGAGAAACATAAATCAAAAATTGATGCATGCAATTTGCGTTAAGATCATTTTATTATTTCATACTTGCAGCAAACATAAAAAGCCATCATATGTTTTTATTTGGAATTATTTTGATCCATATTTCTATTTAAGATTTTATTTTATACTATAAAGCCAAAAGGACATATATTATAATCTAATATTACATTTAGATGAATTAATTTCTAGATAAAAAAGATCAAAAGTTTCTTTTGATCTTGTCGTCAGCTCAATCTATCCATATTAATTTTAATAATCTGTTTATAGGGTAAACGTAACCTTTTTTTTTTTTGTTTTCGAAAAAAGGTTTATTAACCTTCCCTTTTGAATTTTTTTTTAAAAAAAATTCTCACACCTAAATTATAACACCATCTGATGTGTAAAAAATCAATGGTGACTTTATCTTCGTATCACGAATCACTAAATCTTCCGATATATCACCAGAAATACGGCAAATTTTTCCGAAATTGGTGAAATATTCTAAAATATACTGTACTTATTTATATACTGTACTTAAAAGTAATTTTCTTTGAATTTTTTTCGATCCTAATGTGTTTAATTAACTACGTAAACAATTAAAATATGTAATTCCGAAATTAATTAAGTTTGAAATTCAAAAAGGATAAATCAAGATATATATTGTTTTTAAAACATGTAAATTTTCTTTAAAATTTTTTTTTCCAAAATTTCGATTTATTTCGATTTACATTACTCTAACTAAAATTAACATTTGGATTAATATCAGCAAAATTAAAGAGATTTTCAAATTTTAAACAGATAAATTACATTCTATATTTCAGAATAAATTGATATCCAAATATATATATATATCAAAATTCCTTTAAATTTGATTATTCAATTAAAAATAAAGCCATTATTATAACAAGTTTATAAATAAATTTGTATTAAATATTTAAATATTAGTTATTCTATAGGAAAGTTAGAATATTACCAAAAATCAAAGCAGTTCAAATGGTATTTTAATTTCCATATTTAATAATTAATTATATTATCGTTATACTTATTTATCTTTTGATATAATATTTTTTAAACTAAAATTCTAAGTCACTCAATTAGAATTTTTCATATAATTTAATCTTTAACTTTAATAATTAAATTTCAATAAAATATGTTATACTTATTTTTATATTATTTTTAAATAATAAAATTGTTTTTTTACTTTAGAAAAATTATGTATTATATAAATACTGAGAAGTCAAAATTTTTACAATTTTACTAAAGTCAAATTTTAATTTTAAAAATAATTTAATAAGTTATATACAATAAGATAAGTACTTTTCATCTATTTTTAAACCTTTATTTTTAAATACATAATATTTAATTAAATTTGAATACATTTATAGTAATCATAAAAAACTTACATAATATATAAAATATTGTATTTTATTTATATCTACTTTATTATTAAATACAAATTCTATTTATTTATCTGCCTTTAATATCTTAAATTCTAATATAATTAAGCATGCTTACCTTTTCAAAATTCTACAATTAATTTCAATAAATTTTAATAAGAATTTAATATAGTTACATTATAATTTCTCTAGTTTCAGCATTTTAGTATTTTGTTATTTCGCTATAGTTTTAATATATAGGAGATGATGGTCAGTAAAAAAAAAAAAATCCAAATTTTGGAATTTTGGTCAAAATTTATATTATTGGATTACTTGGTTAATTTCGGTTATATATATAAATTTAGCTTAATAATTAAAATTAACAAAAATTTTGGATTTTCACCTTTTTTACTGATAGCCTCCCATATGTTTTTATAAGATTTTAATATAATTTTATCAAAATTTTAGCATTTTAACATTTCAATAAGTAAAAAAAAACCTTTAATTTTTTCAGCAACCTTAAATAATAATAGATATTTAAAAAAATTTCTACTTTTCAAATATAACTTTAATGTTTTATATTAGAATAAAGTTAACTATAATCTATTTAAATATATACCTCTCTCATTTTTAGATAAATTAAAAACATAGTTTTTATAGAAAATTTATATTCAATTTATTTTTTTTATAAACTTGATCTAATATTTTATTTTCTTAATGAAAAATTATATCAAGATTAAATATTTTAAATAATTTAATAATTTTAAAATTTTCTATAAAAGAAAAATAATATTTTCTAAAAGTAATATATATAACTATCATGATACATTATTATTATATCATTTTTTTTTTTTAGTAATTTATAAAAGATTCTATTTTTACATATTATGAGTTTTATTTTTATTTAATAAAATTTAAAAATAAACATTTTATTATTTTTTTATTTAATTTAACTTTAATACAAAAATGTTTATTTTTTTTTGTTTTATTATTTGTTATTAATATTAAAAAAGTATAATTTCATTAATATTAGAAAAATCTTTTTTGAAATGTTTTAATAAATTAGCGGATTACCATTTTTTTAAAACTATATTTGCATTTTACTTTATGAAATAAGTTATTAATTAGTAATTCTTTCCTTTTTTTTACTTTTTTTTTGATAACTTTTTTAAACTTATATTAATATTTGAATTAAATGCAAATATAGATAGTAGAATCATAAAAATTTTAAAACAAATTAATTATTGATTTTTGTGATTATCTTTTAATCAATTATATTAAATTTTTTTTTTTTTACAAATTTGTAAACTAATTAATATATACTTATTATTAAAAAATATTATTAATTAAAAACTTAAAAAGTTCTATTATTACCTTCAAAATTTTTTTTTAACAATTAACAATTAATATAATAAAATTTATATGATAAAAAAAACTAGTTACTATAAGAGCAAGATATTATCTTTAAATGGTAATAATTTTCATTCAAACTTAATCATGATTTTTCAATTATTATATACATAAAAACTAATTTTTAGTTAAAATACATTATAAAATTTATTATAAATTTAAATAAAATTATAAATATTAAATATATACAAATTTAAATTTTTATTTTTTTTATAAATAAACAATATTTAAATATATAAATAGTGATACCTGACTAAACTCTTTTTTGAAAAATTGTAGTTTCGTCAAAAGTTTCGTCTATTTAATATTTTTATATGAATAAATATAAAATTATTATATTTTTTAATGTATTTTAATTCAAGGAATTTAGATCAAGT
>CAMKVN010000171.1:0-37665 GCA_946474995.1 Funneliformis geosporum
AAAATTTTTTGTATCTTTGGAGAAAACGTCGTTGTAAAACTCTAACGTATTGGTAGTCATGGTAAAAGAAGTAAAAAAGAAGTTTTTAATGTTGTTTATAATTAGTTTATTTAATAAAAAATATTTTTCGAAGTTTTAAATTTTTTGAAGAAAAATTGGTTAAAAAGTTTTAAGAAAGAGTAGAGGATTCGAATCAGAGGATTCTAGAGGATTCGAATGGTGGTAAAATCATCATTCTAGTGCAATAGAAGAAACAATGTCAAATCATCCGACGGAATAAATCACGTGATTTTACTACGCCATAATATCTGTCCAATCCGCTGATCTTGGCAGATCTACAAAATATGCTAAATCTGCGTGAAACACCAAATATACCATATATGCCAAATATATGGGAAATGGTAGATATGCTATAAATAAAGGTTACGCGAAGACCTAGGAAACGCCGGAACTTTCTTTTTCATTAATAATCAATTAACATTAATAATCAATTATATAGTTTATATTTTATTATTTATATTATCAGATTTCTTATAAATAGGGTAGCTTTAGAACTTCGTTAACGATAGAGAATTTACTTAGTTTTATCGTCAACAAGATAATTACTAGATACACTTGTATGCTAACAAATACACTTGTAATAATTCTTTTCTTTAATAAAACTCTAAATACTTAACCCATAAATTATACTTTGTCTCTAAAATATATTTGATTGATAAACCTTCAGAAGCTCTCCATAAATCGTATCGTAAAGTCTTAAAGCTAAATCCCTTGTTAATCTTGCGTTAATACTAATTTTCAGTCGTTAGTATTGTAAGATAACAGTATGATCTTAATAGATTTATTAATAAAAGAGAAGGTGAGGTTTTTTGCTAATGTATTTAACATACAAGAAGATGAGTTGGTATTTTCTAATAATTGGTTAGATAGCTTCAAAAGACATAATAATATCAGTATTGAATCATAGAGAATCAGGAAGTGTACCAATAGCATCTCTTCTAGAAGAAAGAATCAAGCTTCATCAACTTCTAAACTAGTATACTCTTGATAAAATTTGCAATATTGATAAAATAGGTCTTTATTATCAAATGTTTCCAAATCAAAGCCTTTCAACCAAGCCAGTTTGTAATGAAAAAAAAATAAAATATGAATTATAATCCTTCTTGATACAAATACAATAGAAACTGATAAACTCAAGATATGAGTAATTGGTAGAGCTCCTAATGAGTCGAGTCGAGTCGAGTTTTAAAGATAACTCGACTTGACTCAAAAAATTTGAGTCAAGTCGAGTCGAGTCAAAAATTTTTAAAACTCTAACTCAATTCAACTCGAGTTGTACTTAAATTTGACTCAACTAAAGTCAAATAAAAACCCCCAAAATATATTTGCTGATTATATAAATAATAAAATAATAAAATAATATTAATGTTTCGGAGGCTATTATCTAATGATCTACCGATCAGAATTTCATGAAATCTGCACCATCGTGTTTACTGAGATGCGCTCATCAAAACGATATGTGTTGCATTTCTAATGGATCACTGAACGCAAAGATATTCAAGAAAATGTATTAAAAAATTGATTTTTGGCTTTGAAGGCCATTATCTCGAGATCTACCGATCCGAATTTCATGAAATCTGCACTATCGTGTTCGCCGAGATGCGTTCATCAAATGATATATGTTGCAGTTCTAACAGATCACTGGACGCTGAGATATTCAAATAAACGTGTTAAAAATATTCAATTAAAGCTTCGTAACCAGTATATTTTCGAATTACGGGATTGTTCCAAATTGAGTTACACAAGATTCCAAATATAGATATATGGTTACACAAATTCCTAAAGGAAATTTTTGGCTATCAAAAAATTGGGAAAATCACCAAAAAATGGGTTACACAAAATTCACAAATGTAATTCGTGTAACATCAATTCACGTGAGTCAACTCGAGTTGAAATGAGTTGAGTCAAATGAGTCGGAAAATTTTTGACTCGATTCGACTCAAACTCGAGTCAACTCATTTGACTCGTGAGTCAACTTGACTCATTAGGAGCTCTAGTAATTGGTAATGCAAAGTATTCAAGATTCTTTCAAAAATTAACATAAAAAGACTTTCAGTTTATTACTGTGGAAATTCAAAAGCGTAAATGAATTTAACGATTTTGAAGAAGTACTCCATAAATCAAATAGTTATTTTAAAGCAAAAAATAAAAATTTTGCTCTTGAATGATAATGCTCTATCATATTTTAATCTGAATTTAGTAAATGAGTAAGATGAAGATAACACTAATGAAAAGAATAAATTCACATTAATCTTTAGTAAGTTTTTATAAAGAAAAATAGGTTATCAGTTATAAATTATTATTCATTAATTAGTTTTTAGATATAAAGTTTATTATCAGATTATCAGAAAGTTCATTTAAAACCATTTAGTTTATTAGTTTATTTAATTTATATTATATATATATATTTTTTATTTATAATATTATTTAAAATAAAAAACAATATAAAAAAAATAATAAATTAATAAATTAATAATAAAATTAAATAAAAAAAAAAATAAAAAATAAAAAATTTGTTTACCATGATAAATATAATATAATCGTTAAATATTTAACTTACTAGAATTTTTTTTAATATAGGAGGTCAAGCTTCAAAAAGCTGTGATGGTAAACTAGAGGTTATAATAGAGACTATAGTGATGAACCAATTAGAGGTCATGGTAACAGTTACGGTAAAGGTCATGGTGGTCCTAATATCTCTCAGCTTCAATTAACTTATATTGAAGTGGCCTTTTTACCTTCTAATACTATAAGCTATTTTCAATCACTTGATAGTAGAATCATTGTAAGCTTTAAAAACTATTATAAGAGGAATTTTTGCTGTTATATATTAAACCTATTTGAAGATGAAAAAGATATTTACAAAAAGAAAATCAATATTAAAGAAACAATCGATTATTTAATGGATGCATGGAAGTAAGTAACTAAAGAAACCATTCATAACTGTTGGAAAAAACCAGAATTCTGCCTTTTTCAACTGATGAAAATATAGGTAATGCAACCCAAATCTAACAAAATTCAGCAGATTATGAAGAAGTTAAGATTAACCAAATAATAGAAGAAATTGAAAAACTTAATAATGATCCTTATAATGCTTTATTAAAAAAATGCATTAACCAATTATTTTCAGGAATTAGAAGAAGTTCTAACTGAAGATGTTTTAAATAATAATATTATTATACAATTAGTCAAAAAGGAAATACATGAAGATGATGATACTAATGATGATTCTGAAGAAAAACCAATATTAATATCTCTAAATGAAGCTCTCAAATCTTTACAAACTTGGATTACCTTTTTTAATTAACAGCCTATTGATGAATTTAACATTAAAAATAATTATGTCTTTAAAAAATACTTAAATGTAGTAAGGCAGCTTGAAGTTCAATCTTGAAAGTAAGCTTTGATCACTGATTTTTTTAGTAATTATGAAAATTAAATAGGAAATTATATAATCCGATAATATCTTTTTTATATGATTTAATAAAGATTATACAACAATTCTTAAGAAGCTGCATTGTAACAATTGTGGTGAATAAATAAAGTATACAATAATATTTCCTGTGATATCAAATGCTAATTCTGTTATGTAATTTTATTTATCACATAACGTAAATTGACAAATAAGAATCAGTGTTTTATTCTTGTTCTGGTGTGATGTATAAATAGATGATATAAGCTTAATAATACTAATTTAACCTCTAAATAGTCCCTATCTTTTTGATTATAATATAGTTGTGATTATATAAAGGTAATCTTTTTATAGTCATATTTTTATATAATCACTAATTTTAGTGAAACCAATTGTGTGATTCTGACTGTATATACAGATTTATATTTTAATTATATTTTAAGTTTTATAATATTATCTCTTAAACTATTTATCTAGTAAATTTGTATGCAAAATTAAAAAAGTATTAATTTCTTTATAAAATAATAAATAATAATTTTAGTAATATTATTATTATATAAAAAATATATTTTTATAAATTTTTTATCAATTTTATTAATAAAAATTTTAAGTTTTAAAAGGTTTTTAAAATTATTTAATTTTGAAATTAAAATTTCAAAAAATTTATTATAATAATTTTTTAAAAATTTATATGTTAACATACTAATTGAATTATTTTATCATTAATTAAATTCATAAAATTTTTTAATAAATTATAAAATTTATAATAATAAAAATTTTTTTTTTTATAAGTAAAAACAACAATTAATTTCAAATTTATAACTTATTGCAATATCTAAAATTAGTTGCAACATATGTTGTAACATTATAAATTACAATATATATAAGTTAAAACTAATTGTAACATACAGTGATAAGCAAAAGAAATACAACCAGAATTGCATATTGTTATAAGCTTATATTTCATCAATTACGAATACTAGGAATATGATTTTGTATTTATTTTAAACCTTAAAACCTAGAGAATATTCAGTAAAATTTTAAGTGCAATTATTAAGACTAATTTTGCGCAATTTAACAATCTACATCACAATTTTTTACTTAATGAAATTTAAGTATAGAAAATTTTTTCAGTAGGCTAGCTACTCAAAACCAATGCTAGATTCTGATTCTCCTCAGTGTAGCAATTATAACAAGCTAAAAGTTGTTAAAATTTGATCAGTTTTTTTTAAATGTGATAATATAATTTTATTAATTTTAAATTTAAAAAATCAAATAATACAAAGTAGAAAAACTAAAATATTATTTATATAATTCAATGTAAACAAAATTATTATCTAAAAATATTTAAAAACTATAAAAGGTCAGATCTCTCCAAACTAGCTGGTTGTCTTGTTGAGTTTAAAAACAAATGTATAAACATAAGTTCTATTATGACTGTCTATTAAAAAAAAGTTTGAAAATAAAGAAAAAATTAAAACAACTAGCTATTACCTATCAAAGAAGAGTGTCCAAATTCTGCCATATATTATAGATAGTTTAACTAGATCAATCTAATTGGTAAAAATACGTTGGTTGGAAAAAGAAGAGAAATTATGTCGATTAAATGTGAATATACAAGTATGATTATATTTTCTTTTTTGTTTATCTGAGATGTATAGAAATTTTTTTCGATTATGAGTTCACATCTTGGAAGCCAAATATTATTATGAGTTCGATTATAAAGATACATAGTAGTATTTAATAGAATATTAAACGTGTATTTTTGTGAGTTTGTAATACATTGAATGCTATTGAAAAGGTTTGATAGAATAATACCTTTGATTAAATCTATAAAGGTTAAAGAGTCATTTTTAGAGATGATAGTCTAAAGATCATTAGCATTTAAATAGTGAATTAATGAGATAGAAAGAGTAAATTGAAGTGTGATAAATTGATGCAGAAGGAAATTTTTGTACAATCAATAATATCTGTCATAATTGATAAGCTAGCAGTACATAACCAAATATGATCAAAAGTTTCATTTGCTTGAGCACAATGACAACATTTTCATGAATTGTGATAAATGTATTTTTGTATAAACTTTAAGAATTTTACTATGAGAAGTTATTCTGTTAAATATTTGATTCTTCTGCTGTGTTGTTTTGAGTTATTAAAAGTAGATACATTTGATTCTTGATGTCTTTTCAAGTTTGTAAAAGGTACATAACCAGTTTATGTGAAAATATTTGTATTTAAAATTTCTTTTTAAATTGAAAAAGTCTATAAATCCTTGGTTATAGCAATTGTTTTCATAAAAGATCAGACTGGATTATTAATTATGAGGTTTTGAAATTTAGGAAGATATTTGGCATGAGAGGTATCATCAAGGTTTAATTTCATTGAAGTATTAAATAAGGCATCTTTGGCTAAGAAGTTGACATATTCATTTCATTTAATTCTTGAGTGTACATTGACCTTTACAAATTTCATTTGTAAGGGTTTAATATCTATTAAAAAAAAAATGTAAGACCAATATATGTAGAAGGGAATTTTGAATAGAAGAGTAAAGTAATTTAGGATGTTGTGTTTTTTGATCTTTTTATAAGTTTGAATTGAAGAGAGACTATTTGTATAAATTATAATATTAAAATAAGGAGGAGATAAAAGAATAACTAATAAAATAGTCATTATTTTCACATGAGATGAATTGGTAATAGCAGTTGAAAAAGAAATTCTAAATTATCATTTTTAATAAAAGCTAAAGCTAAACTAAGATTAGTAGTCAAATTGTCAGAGTTAAAAAGATAAGAACTGTCTGTATAGAATTTTAAAACTTAGGGGTTGTTTAAATATAATAAATAAAGTTATTATTATATATTCAAAAGATGTTGATATATGTTCTAATTAATGATTAATTTTTTGAGAAAATTTGTATTATGAGAATAATTTCTAAAAATATTTATGATAGGTTAAGAAGAAATATTAAAGATATTAATGTTGTAAAATTTATTATAAAGAAAAAATGATTGATCAGAAATGTGAAAAGTGAGCTTCTAGATAAGTAAATCTGATCTATTAATCTAGTATTTGTTCCTTTTAGGCTATTAACATCAATATTATTGAGTAAACCACAATTTACATAAAAAGCATATTTGAGATCTGAAATATTCAGTACTTTGGAATCTAATTTATCTTCATTTGAATTTTGGTGATATCTGTGACATGCTGTATAAGTATGTTGCTTTTTTGAAGAAGAACGAGAGTCATGTAATAAACTATGTCTATAGAAATAGTAAAAGAGAGCAAGATGTGGTTTAGCAGAGATTTTAATTGATCATTCTATAAGTATTTGTTAATAAATATTGTCTTAGTAAGTAATCTAATTTATCCTTTTTTGATTTTGATCTAAAGTAGAAACAATAAATTCTAATAAATATGAAATATTGGATGCAAATTGTGGTAGTAGTCTATTAATGTGAATTGGATTATTAATGATTTTTTGTTATAATCTGAGATACCAATTTGGAAGTTTACTAATTTGTGAGAGAGATCCAAAGGTTTTGTGTTTAAGGTTATTGTATGGTATGAGATAAAGCTTTTTACTAATTATTAGTTATTTAAAATACATAATATGATGAGAAATTAATGATTTAATCCTGATTGTTAATAAGGATAATATTAGATAAAGGAGTTTAACCACCTTTGATATAAAACTCATTATTATTGAATGAGTAAAATTTAGATTCAGATGTTGCAAATTGTTTAAGAGAGATTCTAAAAAACTAAAACTTTTAGATGTGATATTCATTAAATTCTAAGAGATTAGTGGATTATTATGTAAATGATGTTAAAATTGCACCTGTCTAAGATGAATTCTGAAGGTAGTAGCTGTGAGGTTATTCTGGTTAATTTAATGAAGTGGTCATATTTTGCCTGTATTTGAATATTGTAGAACTCTCTATAAGTATAAGTTAAATTATTTTTAAAAATACTGTTCAGTAAACATTTGTTCATTTTAAGTTTGTATTTAATAACAGATCTAATTGATGTGTATAGTTTGCTGCATTCAGCTTTAGAAAGAAATATTAACTGTGATTGATATTCTAATCTTGGAATAAGAACAGCATTGTTAAGATATAAAACCATTTTGTTGGTTATGGGTTTAAATTTGATTTTGAGAATAAAGTTATCAATGATATCTTTTAATTGATTAATAATAAATTTTTTATTATTATCAATACTGATCCAATCTCCTAAGTATCTAACTGATTCAGATTTAGAATAAGTTGGAACACTGATAATTTTCTGGTAGTAGATAAATTGAGATGATGTTGTGATTTTGATTTGATAATGTCAAAATTACAAAAGATTTTTCTAAGTTGACTTGAATATCATTTAATTGATAGAAAATATTGGCTATATCAATAATCTGCTCTAGGTTAAAAGAGTTATTTGAAATCCAAGTAGTATTGTCTATATATGCAGTAACAGCAATGTTAACAGAGTCTGATGTTAAAGTAGAAGCATTTAGATCAGGGAACCAAGTTTGGGATAAATCATATCCTAGATTCGATTGTTAGATTTTATATAATAATGGATCATAATAAATGATCCATAAAAATGGATAAATAATTTCACCTTGATCGATATCAACTAATCTATCATATTCAGGTGATAATCCATGTTGTGTGTAAACCCTATTTTTTCTATTCAAAAAAAGATTGGTGATGATGTTAATGAAATTTGAGGGAATTTTTAAATGAGAAATAGTTTTTTGTAACATGTAAATGTTATACTTTGTCATAAGCTTTAGATATATCTTGAAATAGAATAAATTGATTTTGCGTAGTATCATGATTATTCAAAAGTTTATTCCTTTTGACATCAGATCTAGAAGATTCCAGGATGTTATTGACTATATAGAGTAGGTTAATAGTCAAATTGTGAGGAAGTTCAGCAAAGTTTAATCCTTTTAAAATGTATATTTAGTGTATATTTTAGATAGTCGATTTGTTAAAAATTTGACATAAATTTTTCTGGCTGTTTCTAATAGAGTAATTAACCTAGTATTATTAAGATCACATTGTCATAATTTGGGTTTAAGAATAGGATAAATGTAAGTAAGTTTCTACCCTGCAGGAATATCTTGCAAAATTGTATAAATGTGAAAGATTTTAAAGAGTAATTTAAAAGTATCAGTATTAAAATGTTTGATGAGTTCATAAGTAATGCCTGATAGTCTAGCAGCTTTATCATTTGGAAAAGAGTTGATCAGTTGTATCCATTCATTGAAGTCAGAAAGTTTCAGTAGTAAGGAGTAGCAATCTTCATCTATATATTCCAAGCCATTATAGTTTTGTTGCTAAAGGTTCCAAAAAGGATGAGAATTTTTTTTGAATTTTTGAAATTAGCTATCTTTTGAAAGTGAATATTGGTATATGTAAGAACTTTAAAAGGATCTAGTTTCAGATATGGTTGATTTTGATTGTTATTTATGAGAACTCTATCTAGTATAATTGAAGTCTTTCTTTTTTCAAGACAAGCGTTGATCATTGCTGATAGATTATCAGTAAAATTATTTACTCATTAATATATATATGAAGTAATATGTTGTTTGTCTTTTATTTTATCTAAAAGTTTAATTTTAGATCTGAATAAAATGATGATTTCTTTAAAGGATGTCAAAAATTTTGGAAATGATTTATTATCATAAGTTATTTGAATATCTTGAGTAGAAATTTGTTGATTAATTAAAAGATTAATAATAATAATGTATTTGTTGTGATTGATTATATTAAAATGTGTATTTTGATTGAAGTTTTTATAACATTGATGATAAAATTTATTGATTTTGTTAAGAGAGTTATAAGAAGGTTGGTGATTGTAAGGGAAATCAGTAGATCTTTGATTGGTAGTAATGTAATAAACTAAAAAGTTATCTTATAGATCACATGATTTTTACCTTGTCACAAAATTCATCCAATCAGCTAAAATTGGTAGATCCTCAAAATCTGTCCAATCTGCCAAAACTGACAGATCTTCAAAATCTGTCTAATCTGCTAAAATTGGCAGATTCTCAAAATCTACCAGATTGATTAAATTTGTCATATATCAGATATATGATGAAAGACCAATTATTACATTTCTTATTTTTATTTATATTTTCAAGTTTTTATAAAAAGAGTAGCTTTAGAACTTTATTAAAGAAGGGAAACATAATCATGACCTAGAGAATTTACTTAATTTTATCGTTAATAAGATAATTACTAAATACACTTGTATGCAAACAAATACATTTGTAATAATTCTTTTCTTTTAATAAAACTCTAAATTACTTAATTCATAAAATATACATTGATTATATAAGCCTTCAGAAGCTCTTCATAAATCTTGTGTTATAAATCTTAAAGCTAAATCCTTTATTAATCTTATGTTAATACTAATTTTCAGTCATTAGTATTATAATATAACAGTAATATGTTTAGGAAAGTATTTTTGGCTACTTGAATAATTATATGGCTAAAAGAATCCCAAATGGAGTTAATATTATTATGAGAAAAAATTTGAGATTCTAAATTAAGAGAATATAGTAGAGAATCATAAAAAATAAGTTTATCTAGTTTTATTGAAAATTTGTTTCATGTTTTTTTAGACGTTTTGTCATTGTAACCCAAATGATCTTCAAGAATTGGAAAATATAACACAGTAAAATGATTTACAAATGATCATCATATGAACTGATCTATAAAATCAATAATATAATGATCTGCAAAAGTGATTTGTAAAATTAACCAGATCAGTTAATGAAGAAATAAAGTAATAGATCATTAGCCTATGATAACATGCATAACCTTTTAAACTAGAAACTCCAAATAGGAACTTCAAGGAGAAACTAGTCAAAGGTTAAGTATAAAGATGTAGTAATAATTTAAGAACAATATAATTATATTCTCTACTTCTCTTCAAATATATATATATTATAATTATAGGACTATTGTATAGCGATTAGGTAGTCATTACTCAATTATTGCAACAGAATTACATAGAGGAAAATGAGAAAATCATTACATAGTTTTTATGTAATAGATAATAATTTAGTGTAGAAATTTTATTATAAATAAGCTGAGTTTTTCATTATGTATCGATAGAAATTTAGGAAGAAATTTAAAGAGTAAAACTTAGAAAATTTGAAAGATAATTTATAAGTTAATACAATTATTGCTAAATTGTCTCAGCAAATCAATCACCTGTGTAAAACATATTTTTATATCAAAATACTTTGTGTCAATCATATTTAGTATTATTGATTTATTCATGTCAATAAATCTCTTAAGTATTAAACATTTGTTTTGTGTTAACAATCGTATTTAAGAGTTGCTAACAAGTTAAAGTATTTAATATTATAAATACTTTAAGTTAAGCATCACCAATATGGTTATAATAAGAGTATTATAATGTTAACAAGATAATTTCTCTAATATCTTAGAAAATTATGAGTCACCATAGTGAATTAGAAGTTTTCATACTTGCTAGTTCAGAAACTTAATCATGAAAGTACACTGACATCAATTAAAGTTCAAATTAATTAAAGTCTCTCCCAATTTATCGTAAAGATTAAGCTAAATCTTGCTGCTACTCAATTGATTATGTGTTTCTATTTGCCTAATTTTAGTTAGGTAATATCATATAGAAATTTGGTTTTAGTCAATTTTTTCTGTTTAAGTGAAAAGTTAGATTTTTGATGAAATATATTATTTTTTTAAAAGAAAGAAACTAATAGATTGTCATCAAAGAGAGTGTTGTTAATAAAAATACTTTCAGAAGTTGAAGCAATAAGTTCAGGTTGCTTATTACTTTTAGGGTTAAACAGAAGATATTTTTTTTTGTTTGGTATTTTGTTTGCTATTTTTTGAAACTATTATTTATTTTGATTTTGATAAAAAATACTTTCAAGGATAAAATATCTGTTGAAATAGTAACAATATAACTAATTAAAAATTTTAATAAGATTTTTAAGTGAAGCATTTTTATTTTTTAAAAAATTTTTGTTTTCAAAAATTTTTGGATGAAGTAGGAAAGAGTCTTTTCTTTTACTTTTTTGTTTTAATTTAATAGTGTGATACTGCAAGATCTTTATTAGATTTTATATAAAATACAATTAAGTAAATTAAAAAAAATATAACACTAAAGATAAACTACCCCATAATTACATTTAAAGCCTGTTTGAGTTGACTAGATATCACCATCCCTTCTACTAGACCTACTCTATGCATGTAAAATAACTATTAGCATCAGCAAAAGATAGAAATTAAAATGTGTTAATAAAGATGATTCTTATAATTATTTTTAAAAATTTTAACTAGTTGCAACTTAAGTTGTAACTCTTTAAGTTGTAACTATTTATGAATTTTTATATTAAAATAAATTTACAAGGAGTTACAATCAAGTTGCAACTCAAATTGCAATTTCTTAATAATGGTGCTCATCTTTAATAATCAATATTACTTTATTATCTTCTTTTTAAAGTAAATTTCTGAAAAGTAAAACAAAAAGTAACCCTTTAACTAATGATATATATTTTCTAAAGAAGTAACTATGAAATCTGACCATTTATGCTAAAGAATTTACAAAAAAAAGTAAACTAAAATACAACTTTATTAAGTTCCTAGTTAAGTTGTTTGATTAATTCCAGATTACAGCAATCATTTAACACAGATGCATTCATATCATCAAGTTTAAATAAAGGCTTTTCAGACTATCACTTCCAATACTAAGATGTCTGTCAATTCAAATTACAGTTAACCTCTGATATAGGATGAGGTCCAAATTACACAGTCATTCAAGTTTGAAAAATACTGTATGGGATTTTGCAGTCTTTGACATTAGAGATCTGCAAATAAAAGAGTGTTGCTATTTAAGAAGAAATGAAAAATATCATTACGTGAATTTGTGTATCTAAAGTAGATTGATTTTGATTTTCAGTTGAGATACCTTTTGATGTTCACTTTTGTAGGCAAAAAAAAATTGAAAATGAAAAAATGGAAAAAATATACCGAAGTGAGGTAAAGAAAAAATATTTTAACAAAAAATAACATGATTTAGATTTCAATATCAGTTTTTATGGATAGGGTTGGGAAAATAAAAAAAGGAATATTTTTGAAAAGAAAAGTTTTTTTTAAAAAAAATAAATCATTATAAAATATATAAAATTGTAATACAGAATCATTAATTATTTATAAAAAATATATTATTTTTTTATTTGAATTTCTTATAAGACAAGGTATTTATTAAATTGTATTAAAACAAATACACTTATAATAAATTCTTTTATTTATTAAAACTCTAATCACTTAACCTATAATTATATTTTTACTTTAAAATATATTTTGATTACGCTAATCTTCAGAAACTCTCTATAAAATCATATCTTGTAAATCTTAAAGCTAAATCCTTTATTAATCATGCATTAATACTAATTTTCAGTTATTAGTATTGTAAGATAACAATTATAAAATAATATATTAATAGTTAAAAGTCTAAATATGTATATTTAAAAATTATTAATTTTTTATAATATAAATAAAAAGTATATTTGTTTAAATTCAAAATAATTTTTTGAATGATAACAAAATTATTTATAAAAATAATTATTAAATATTAATTAAAAAAAAATTATATTTTATAATAATAATAATATATATAGAAAAATGGGATTCTGAAAATTTTTTAATAAAATTTTAATTTTTATTGTATTTTAATTTTTTGATGATTTTAAATTAAAATGCAAAAAGAATTAAATTTTAGTAAAAAAATTCTCAGAATCCCATTTTTCTAGCAAACCTTTCATATATAATAATTATAATTATAATTAATATATTAAATTATAAAATATTTATAAGAAAAGTTATTAATTTGAATAATTGAATCTTTAAAATAGTAAGAATTTGAAGTTTTTGAATTAATAAAAATGTTAAAATTTTTAGATTTTAGAGTTTCAGAATTAAAAATATAATTTAAAAATTCAGATTTAGATGTTTTCTTAAAATTTATATAAATTAATGCTTTTCAACTAATGATTAAAAATGTATCATCTAAAAATGGGTATAATTATCCCCGTTTATGCTGGTGTAATTTCGAATTGGTGTATTGATATATCGGTATGACTTAAATCTAATTCACTACATATTGATTAATAAGGATTTTTACATAATTTCCCAATATATAGGACAGCGACATACCAATTTGGTTATATCGGCTATATCTAATGCGATAACATTCGTATTTCACATGAAAATAATATAAGTTTTGCGCTTATAGTTATGTTATGTAACGATTATCTCAAAAAAAAAAAAAAAATTTACATTGATTTACATTTTCCCGATGTGTAAAAGAAATTCAATCGCGATTATAAATGAGACAACTAAAAGTATCAGAAATAATTTCTTCCTTAAAGGTTTTCAATGGCAATAGAAACACCATCACCTTTATTAACGGTTAATGTATGGACATCCTACATTATAATAAATTTTTCATTAGCGTTCTTTACTTATGTAGCTCGATGGCCTCCTAAAAGTTGGAATTTTTGGATTAATGTTGTTACAACCACAATTGGAACGGTATTCAATGAGTTCCCTTTGTATATTATCTCATTAAAAGTTTGGATGTGGTTTGCTGTAGTTATTATGGAAGCTTGGATTGTCGTTTCAATTAGTATGTAATCAATTGAACTCTATCTATTTGGATAAGTTAAATTATGTGACAAGTGTATCTGATTTTTCATCATTTTGTTCGTTATAGCCAAATCACCTTTAATACACTTTCTAGCGTTTACTTCAGAAATATTTACTATATTTATCTTGGCACATAATTTTTATAAGAATTATAAATCTCGTCGAATTGTGCATGCATATACTCATACATTTGAACATTATGGTCCCGAATTATCCAATATCACGTCGTAAGTTAATTATGAATTGTCGTTTTTGGTAACAATATGCTCAAATTAAATGTAACCTATTATGACTACCATAAATATTAATTGAAGTTATTTTTTGACCTTTTTTTAGAACAAATTTCTGGCTTCGTTTTATGTTACCATTATACCTTCCAACTAACGTAAAAGTGTTCCGAAATAGTAAGTGTCACACTTGTAAAAAAATAAAGGGGGCGGGGTGAGAAAAAAAATTCCAGTGGTAAGATTTGATATTTCCTTCCCTAACGAAATATATCTCTTTTACGCGTATGAAAGTTACATATGGAACATTACAAGAATTACAGGAAGTTGGTAAAGAAAATGCATCATATTTAAAGTTAGATATTTATGTACCAAAACACGTAAAAAAAGCTGATCGTCGTCCAATAATGCTCTTTATACATGGCGGTAGTTGGATAACAATGGATAAATCAATACCATTCCCACAACCATTTTATTTATCAAGTAATGGATGGATAGTGTGTTCAATTAATTATCGTTTAGCACCGAAAAATCCTTATCCTGCTTGTTTGATAGATTGTAAAAGAGCGTTAAGATGGATTAAAGAAAATATTGATTCATATGGGGGAGATCCAAATTTTATTGCGGTTTCAGGTGATTCGGCTGGTGGTCATTTGGCTGCTTTGATGTCTCTTACTATGAATGATAAATGTTATCAACCAGGATTTGAATATGCTGATACTAATGTACAAGCATGTGTTTGTATTAATGGTGTTTATGATGTCACAAATCAACATAATGCTTTCACTCCTTTATTCACCAAATGGTTTGTTAAGATAATTTGTGGTAAAAGCTTTGATGAGAATGGAAATGATGCTCGGGAAATGTTGGAGAATGCTTCTCCTGAAATTTTAGTTAAGAGAAAAGTTGATAATGATGAAAAAATCGTACCTTTCTTGGTATTTCAGTGAGTACATCTTACTAACATTTATTTGACAATATTGCAAAGACTTTGATTTGTTGAAAGGAAATTTTTCGTAGAATATCCTGAATTAATCTTCAATCTTTTTTTCACCTTTGTAGTGGAGACAATGACCAATTAGTAAATATAAAGTGTTGTAGAGAATTTATAAAAACTTTTCGTAAATATGCCCCTAAATCCGACCTAGTTTACATCGAATTTCCGGTAAGTAAACCAATATAAATTATAATTAATTAAATAATTCATTCTCTCGTTGACTTCTTCCATTTTGGTTTAGGGAGCGCACCATGCTTATCATAGCGTATCATCTCCACGTAACCATTATTCTTTGATAGCTATTTTACGTTTCTTAAATTGGGTTTATCATACTTCTTCAGGTTCGAATAATATTACAGATTTAAATGGAAAAAAAATATTATTTAAAGGTAAAGAAGAATAGTAAAAAATTTATTTTGATGAAATCTTTACTATACATAAAATCAACTTTGATCCATTACGTAAAATGCATCTAAAAATGGTAATACATTTAAGAATTTGAACAACTTTGGTTCTATAATCATAAAAAAGTATATCGTTCTTTATTATAACAATTGTCTTTTAAATCGATATGAAAATGAATAAGAAATTTATATAAAGAATAAATAATCATCTTTTCCCATATCTAGCTTTACTTGTTTTTTTTGGTAATATCTTTACCGGGAAACCAAGGGATTAATCGACTAGTATTTTTTCGATATAATTCATACATTGGATATTTATTCTTAGTAATGATTTCAGTTAAATGAGTGGTAATTTGAAATAATATGGTTAGGTTCAAAGTTCCAACGATTGTCCAATTCAAAATCCATTGTAATTTGGAAGATGAGGGTACCGCAGCGACGGAAAATAAGTAATAACTCCACCAAACTCCCATCTCACAAAAATAATTTGGGTGTCTATAAAAAAAAACATAATTAAACATCATTACTTCAACACATTCTAAAACAACCTTTTGAAAATTACCTTGAATAACGGAATAAGCCATGAATTAGAAATCCCAAAGAATAATCTCCTCCGAAAATCGTTGTTTCATTTAATAAGTTTTTATTGGCATTGGCAATTAATTTATACTTTTCGCTTTGAAATTTCCATTGCTGATCATCGGCAATCATTTCTCCTGCAAGAAATCCAACAAACATTATACTAGCAAATAAATCCCATAAGTTCAACGGTGATGTGGAGCCAGTGTACCAAACAACATAAGATGGAAATGTCATGGCCAATAAAAGAAAGCATTGACATAATGATGTAAATATAACATTTATAATTTCGAATATGCTCCAATGAATATGTTGCCTTAAGTATGCCCATCTACGGTTTACAACCAAGAAAGATATTTAAGTAAATGATATTAAGTCTAAAAGAAAGTAAATATATAAATTACCTATAATCTTCATTTTCCCATTTATAACCGCCTTTACGTGCGTAATTGTAAGTTAAACGCGCTCCCCAAATAGTAGTAAGCGAACCAAGTATGATTCCACGTGTATTCAAATGTCCGTGAAGAATAAAATGCCACGTAAAAAATACAGGGAGTATACTCCAGAGTCTATCAACCTTAATTGGATAAAGGAGAAATCATCAGATTAAATTAAAAGATAGATATACTGTATTTCCCCAGAAGAATTTTTTTCTATAATAAATTTGTCAGACATAATTATTTTTAACCTTTTCAATATTCTGACAATGGAATTCGATTCCTATATAGTCAATACTAAATTTAAACGACTAATAAACTGATCAAATTCTCTAGATTATATATGTAATGTAATATATCAAATAATCAAAGGGGGTTCTCTTCAATTCAAGTTGAAATTTTAACGCGTGTAATAGACCTGCTTCTCTCAAACAAACTCGGGTATATACCTGAGAAAAGTTCCTAGTAATAGAACTTAATAGCCAGGTCCAGAAAGCAAAAGCAAGACACAAAACGATAGCTGACACCAGTGGGTCAGAGTATAGATAAAATTCTTTTATCAACCAAACCAAGTCTTTAGTCTTATATGCTGAATCCCATTCGTTAAAATTCGTAACATTCTTGATCAAGTCATTAAAAAGTGGTTTAACATGATAAGCAAAAGTTGGGAAATCTGCCATGATGAAATGAATGGTGGGTTTCAAAAGAAAAAAAAAATACACAATTTAGAAAGAAAAGTAACCAAGGAAATAAAAATAAACACGTACTTTTTAGTGTTTATATTTAACGAAGTTTGTGTAATATTATTACATAAGCAACCTCACGTGCTGGATTCTCAGAAGTTTGGCGCAGTAAACTATATGTGACACCATATAAAACTTGTATAATTTATTATAAGAAAATCATTAGCAAAACCTCAAAAACAAAGTTACGAAGCCATTTGTTAAATTTAATATAAAATACCTAGAAACATTAAAGATGAGAAATTTAATGATAAATGCTTCGTGTCCATAATTCATAAAAACCAATTAATACCAAAATAATCGAGAAAGAAAAGTCAGTGTCTTGTTTTAATTTTTTACCTCTTCTATTCTCTGGAATTCAAACTATATGTATCCTCCTTATAATTTTGTTGGTGAGAGTGAGAAAGTTAGACGAAATTTTGTAGATATGGATGAGCCTTTGTTTATACCAAGGGGAAATCAAACTCTAATAATATCTGAATAGTTAATAAATTTTTTATTCACGTGTATGCTACACTATTCAATAGATTTATTTTTATGTAAATTATATGAAGCGATTGGGTTTAAATTTTCTAAAAGACAGATTTTATTGCATTTTGCTTAGTAGAATATTCAAATAGTGATGACACTACCCGAAATACATGTTTTCAGCTTATGAAATGTGTAATTATCAGTATTAATTTTCTAAAGATTATATAAATTCAGTAAATTCATATATATGATCATTTTTGTTACGAATTAAATGGCGAACTTTTGGTTAAAACACACAGGAAGATCGAAATCAATCGTGGGGCTATAACATCATATCTGCAAGGAATGGTTTTTTTTAAAAAAAAAAATATATATCTCTGCTTTTTCTCTTGCTCTTTATGAACTTCCTTGGCCTTTCATTGCTTGCATAACCCTTCCAAATTCAGAGATTCTTTGTGAAAAGCTGAGGATTGCATCTACAATCAACTTCCCTACACTCCAGATATCAACTTCACGATGATTTTGCTGAAATACTTCTGGAGCATGTTCCTCTGGAATAAGATGGGTTGTTGATTATTTGGATATCCATCAGCGTCTTCCCAGTATATAGTTTGTTCACCAGGTGGAGTACTTAGTCGAATAATATTTGACCAACTGATATCCTGACGGTAAAGAGGAGGTTTGCTCTCTTCGTCATACAAACCCGTAAACATTATAGATGAGAAAGCGATCCTTAGACCTATGATAAAAAATTAGTAAAAAATCAAATTTTACCAGCTAAAAAATGATTCGCTTACCAAGATCTTCATATCAACGCATTATCGTTTTTTAAAATTTGGGTTTACATCAATTTATTCAATAAATTTAACAACAAATGGTTAAGTCACTTGTTATATAGACAATTAATGAAATTTTTTGGGGGATAAATTAGAATTCCTTGTCGCTGTATTATAACTCATAGCAGTGTTGTTGTTATTAAATTCAAAATATATTTGAACATTTATGTATAAAAATATTAAGAAAATTTAAGGAATATTAATTGATTTTAATTTTCATCCAAATTATTTCGAACCTACTTTTGCGATTGTTGAAATTTTAAATCACTTTTGTGGCGCAGAAGAATCCGGATTTAATAACATAGAGTTTCGCTTGGCTTTCTGTAGATAAGACATATTCAATTCGAATATAGGAATTAAAAGGAAGATAGGTCTTTTAATTAGACGAATCAATGGATGGAATTTTTAAAAGTGAAAAACAGTTAATGTAACACAAAATATTCTAGGGATATTTTTAGATCACCATGAATGATTGACAATAGAAAATAATATTCATCATGATTACATACCAATTATGGTAAAACACGCGTTCGAATATTTGATCACTCTATAATTACCAATGAGGATTTGACTTTACCAAGACACTTGTATTTAGATTAACCAAAGTTCCTATTTGAGCGGTGCAAATAAAATGACTTCAAGTTCGAAAGAGATAGAAGAGGCGCCCACAAAAAAACAACAAAGCCAGGAGGATCAACAATTAGATCAGCGTCAACTTGAGCAGCAAGGAGAGGATCTACAACATTCTATAATTGCATTTCCACTTCCAGTTTCAACCTCAACAACACAACAAACCTTACCCTCTCAACCTCAACCTTCTCAACTACCACAAGAACAATTTTCAGGTTATTTAACAGATAACGTATGGTATGAAATATTTCGTCAACTGCATTGTGATCTAGGAGAATATCTTTACAGTTGTTTATTAGTGAATACACAATTTTTTCGTAATGCAGTACCATTTTTCTGGAGAGACGTGCAGATAACATATTTTAGTCAACTCTCTTCTTTTGTTCGTATTCTTGAGTCCGAAAATCAAACTTTACAATATGCAAGATATATTAGAACAATTTATATAACAGCTAGAACTCCACGTACACCAAATAAAACTCGTTCAGCTGAATTGGCAAATTTATTATATAAATTGGCTAGCATTGATGTTAATTGGAGGTTATTATCATTTATATTGGATTTAGATTGGAGAGATTGCGAAGAACCTACTATTTGGATTAATTTTTTTGCTAAATTTGGAAAACATTTGGAACTTGTTGCTTTACATGGTTCTTCCCCTTTTTTGAGTGACGCTTTATCTTTTTCAATAGGAGAATTTTGTCCTAACCTTAAAGTTCTTACTTTGGTAAATTACTTGTGTTCTATAAATTTCTTTTTTTTTTTAAAAAAAAAATAATAATAATATTTATCCATTTTAATTTTATTTAATATAGGAATCCCGATATTTTAACGGATATGGGATTCTTAATATAGCCGAAAAATGTCCTCTCACAGAATTAAGTATTTGGTGTCGTCAAGTAACAAGTTCTGTCATTTTCGTATGTATCTTATCATTTACCGAGAACTGTTTATTCCGAAAATTGATTTTTTATGTTTCCTTCTTTTTTTTTTTTAGTCAATTCTTCAAGGAAGATGTTCTCAAACGTTGCAAAAATTAACAATAAAAAACTGTGATCTTGATGATAAACCTTTGTTAAGTTTAATAACAACGCCAGGAGGATACGACGATGACGATATACCTAATGCAAGTAGCAATGAGAATATAACACGAACATCATATTCTTCTTCGAAAGACAATTCATCAAAAATATCAATATTACCAAAATTAAAATCATTTTCTTTTATACAATCTTATGCATTTTCATCTAATGCATTGACTTCTTCTGGTTTATTAAGATTATTGAGTACGTGTCCCAATTTGACAGAATTAACTTTGATAGTTTCAAATTCTTCAAAAATTGTTAATGATATTTCAATAGAAAAAATTATTAAAAGATTACCTTTAGATAGTTTTGAAATTGTCAATCCTTATAGTAATCAACTACCCTTTCATCATTTAGACCATTTTGATGTTACTATTGAAGGACTTAAAACGGCTATTAAACATAAACCTGATTTGAGACTAAGAGTTGGTGCTTTTGATAGTATGATATCCTAATATGATTGGAATTAAAAAGAAAGCTATTATTAGCTTTAAATATCAATTTATTTATTTTTAAAAAAAAGTTTGAAAAATTATTTATTATATTAATTTTTTTTATTTACATACATGTATCTCATTCATCATATTACATTCTTTTTTTTTTATGCAATTTACATCATTTTCACATAATACAAATAATACAAGTAATTCAATTAGCATTTAATAGAAAAAAAAAGTTATCGAATTAACAAATAAAAATTTTGGTATAAATTCTAGAATTATTATTATTTTATTAATAAAATTAATCTTAAACATTTAAATTATAGTCTATACTTTTTTACTATATTACTATATCAAATGATATTATATCTAGGTAATATATGTTAATAATTAAAAAGAACTGATACAATTAATTTCTTCAACAACAAACTCACCAAATTTATTGATTATTCTTATGAAGTCTTTGATATTGTTGTTGAATAGTTTTCTTCATATTCTTGTTTTTCCCCCAATTGTTTTTAAGAATCCTATAAGAAAATTTCAATTTCAATGTTAATTAAAATTATTAAAATTAAATTTGCAAGTCCATCTTATTAAAGTAAAAAACACATGATATATCATGTTATTTTACCTCATCCTTTGAATAGCAATAACAGCATTAACAACTCCACGGAACTTGACAAGTAAAGGAGAAGATTGTATGCAGGCAATTCGCGACGGATTATGGATATTCTGAATCAACAATAACGTAGCTTGTTCACTAAATATATTTGATTTGCAAGTTGTTACAAAGATTAATTCATGAAATGAAAAAAAAATCAAATTAAATTAGAAACTTAGAATATACCATGACTCAATACCACCAATAAGTAGCATTAAGAATTTTTTCTGATAACATAAATCGGCCCGGAAGCCAGATTCCCTATGACATTTAGCTTTAAGAAATTTTACTTCTTTAAAAAGAAGGTTACAATCATCAACGTGCTGCCTTTTTTCATCTTTATATTTTTGTTTAAAATAGTCATCCTTTTTACAATAAAAAAAAATAAATATAATTTAATAATAGTATTCATATAAATAAATAAAATGCATAAATTTCTTTTTTACCTCTTCGTTTTTCGAAGTTTTGTGTTGACTGTCAACTTCTTGATCAATCCTATTAAAATTAATAACAAAAAGTAAAACAAGTGTCTACATAATTTTTAACTTTAATTTGATGAACTTACATTTCTTTTCTTACAGCTTTGATCTGTGCATCAAGAACTTGCAAGTCATCTTTTAATTGTTTATTTTCTTCCATTATTTGGAAAATTTGTTCGTCATCACATGACTGCATGAATAAATATTTGAATTAATTTATAAAAAAATAAATTACTTACTGTAATATCAAAAAAATATATAATACTTACTGTAGACTTATTCTTTTCCAACTTGGTTACTTTAACCAAAAGCTCCCGATAACGTTCCTGTTCCGACTGTAATTGATCTTCGTAATCAGATAACTGTGTGTTCTTTTCTTGATGATCGCGACGTTCTGATTGCAATTGTTCGGTGATGTTTTCGATTTCAACTTCAAGTGCCTTCATATGCTCAATTTTAGCACGTAGATCTTCTTCCAGGGAATCCTTAATCTATTATAAATATATCAATAATTTTTATTAAAACGATGTAATCATTATGAATATATAATATATAATATCATAAATACTTGCTTCATTAGCGACTCTGTTTTGGTTTTTCAAGGAAGTTATTTCCTTAAGAGCGTTATTCTTAACCCTGTTTAACTGAACCTTTGATTCTTGCTCTAGTTTAAGAGCTGCCTCAAGATCAACGATTTTCTGATTTGCTTTCTCAACCGCAACATCTCTCTCTGAAAATAATATATCAATCAATTTATACAAAAGATCCATAAATAAAACGTAAAATTTCTTACGCTATTCACCTTTTTGTAAATTACGGATTTGTTTGTTTAGTTCCACAGCTGAAGCTTGCTTAGATTGGTATCTAACAGATTCCTTCTCTAAATTTTCAACTTTTTGTTGCAGTTCTGTTTTGTCTTTGGTTATGGCAGTTTTTTCTAGCGACAATGCCCTTTTTTCTGCACTTACAGATGAGATCTCATTATCCAATTCATGAATTTTGGAGGTTAATTTTTCGATTTCCTAAATAACAAATCAAAACATTATTTGATAAACAAAATAAAACATGAGAAGAAACAATTAATGATAATGTTAACAATAGAAACCTTCTGTAAGCCCTTGATTTCTTTCTGATGAGATTCTTTTAATACACGATTCTTTTTAGCGATTGATTCCTTTTCCTTCCGCCACGCATCTTGAAGCTTATTATGACCAGCTTCTATATCTGCCAATTGTTGTACTTTTGTATTTTTATTGGCTTCTTGTAGAGTTTTACGCTCCTTAGTCCAACGATGTTTCAAAGCTTCCAAATCAGCTTTATGAGTTTCGATTAAATCTGCCCAGTCTCTTTTCAATTTCTCATATTGTTGAACTTGTTCCTTAAGGGCTGCTTCAGACTTTTGATATTTTTCCTCAAATTTTTCTGCTTGAATTTTAAAATTCTGAAGTTGTTGTGAGGAACCATTTACCTGCGCTGTTAAACTTTCAATCCTTAATTTCATTTCTTTTTCTTTACTTGAACTTGATATCTTAAGATCCTTAAAAACTTCTCTTAAAGATGAATTGATATTAACTTCTTGTAGCCAAAGATTATAGAATTCCTCGCATTTAGTTAACAGCTTATATTTATCGTCGGAATCCGTTTTGCCCTGATCAACGTTCTTTAATTTAGCCAAAGTAGCCAGTGTAGCCCTTAATGACTTTACCTGTTCATCTTTCTGTTTAGTCAATTCAATATTGGCTTCATATTCTGCAATTATTTGAGTTTGGGTTACCACTAATTTTCGTAATTTTTCGATTTCTTTTTGATGATTATCAATTTCTTGAACAACTAAAATAGAGGCACTGCTATTTGAAATTACATGATCTTCAGATGTTAAAGTTGTTAATAACGAAATTACTTCTTTAATTTGTATTGATAATTGTAAACTATCCGTTGCCAATTCATGGCCATTTGTAATCAATACGTTGATTTGGTTCTTTGTCTCTGAATTACCATCCAAGAGTTTACGACTTGCCGTAAAATCTATAAGGATTTGACAAATAAATATGGCAGAATTAATAAAATCAGAGAAATCAATTTTTTAAATTACCTTTTAGCAGTTCTTGATGTGATTTAGAACATGCTTCAAACTTCTTTACATATTTTTCTAATGTAGGGGCCAATTCCTTAAATATATGAATACCATCTACTATTTCTGATTTATCCCGATCTTGATCTAATATTACGGATGCAAAGTTGTCGATCTGAGACACAAATTGCGCTGGTGACTTAAGCATATCATTTCCAGCTCTAATTATCGCATGTAAATCTTGACGTTTAATCTCAACCGTATCAGCCAAATTATTGTTTGTAGTATTAGAATATTTGCTAATTCGTGAATTAAATCGACTTTGTCTCTTTGAGGGTGTATCAGAAAGAGAAGCTTCTACTAGACGTTTCAAAAGACCAGCATTGTCTTCAATAACTTGATGCATATTTGCAGTTTGCTGATATAATCCTTCTAACAAGGATTGAACGTTCTGACCCGAAAATGTAGTGTCTTTTTGGTTAAGACTATTTTGAGATAGATTATTTTGTTGTGCGAAAACTCGTATAAGTTCATCCATATATTGAATAGTCTGGAGATTCTTTTTAAGAGTAGCATCAATATCTCCTTCCAACCTATTATTAAATTCAAAAAAAAATGGTTTCTATTATTTAATAAAACCAAATAATATTTTAACAAATACGTAAAAAAAATATTTTTACATAATACTACGATTAGATGCTCCGTTATTAAGATCTGACGTACTATCATCAGAGTTAAGACCACATCGGAAACATATTCCATTTTGTAATTGAGACTCAAGGTCAATGACATGTTGTTGTTTACGTATCAACTCATCTCTCAACATGACAATTGTTTTATCTATGCTTTGTATACATTCTTCCATGAAATGTATTTTTCCTCGGGCATCCTCAAGTTTTTGAGAAAGATTTTGAGCCGTAAACATTGCTTTCTCGAGGTCGAAATTCTTAGATTCCAGCTGTTTATGTAAATTGTCTACTTGAACTTTTAGTGCTTTCATATCAGGCTGGATTGACCTAAAACTAGTTCGACGAGGAGTAAAAGTTGAACGTCGATTTGCTGCAAGTTCACTATTACAAAAGAAGGAAAGGTCTTGTGATAAAGTTACATCCATGACCTGAATTTAATAAGTAATTAAAATTTTTTAAAAAGATATATTTAAAATTTAAGAATGTAAATTCATTAACTACATACCTTATTATCAGTATAAACCGAAGAGTCCATCAATTCACTAATGCCTTCAACGATCTCACCTCGAATTCTTTCACCGGGACTTAATAAAGTGGATTTGTTCGTCCTATCAAAATATTTGCTCTGTTCCTTCATTAATTCCTCCTCTCGCGACATCAAAATTCGCTTAAGTTCGGCATTTTGAAGCTTAAGTTCCTGGATTGTAGCAGTATTGACACTATCTAATGCTTTCTGTGCTGCCTCAGAAAGTTGATATCTCAACTTGCCATTTTCAACATTTGCTTTGTCAAGTTTATCTCGCATATCTTCAATCATTTGTTCATATTGAACAACTAATGAATTACCGCCTGAACTTATGGTACTGGATGATACGTTACCAGCATTTTGATCCTTATGATTGCGAACTTCCTGATAAGCATTTTGTAATTGTCCGATCATTAGATTTTTTGATTTCATCTCCAACTCATTTAACTCAAGCTTGGATTTGAGTTCTGCGATCTCAGCCTCCCGTTCCATCAACTGTTTTTTTGTTGTATCGGAAGACAGTCTTAATTTATCCAACTGTAATACTTGATCTTTTCGAGAAATTAGTTCAGCTTCGAGAGATGCACATTGAGTTCGAAGTGCCAAGACTTCACTTTCTAAAGAAACCAGTCTTTCTTCGTCTTCCGATCCCATATTTATGGGTCCATTACGATTATGTGAACCTTGAGTCGATTTGGACTGTAACTCTTCAAAATTTTTTACCAAGCCAGCCATTTCATTCAATTGAATTTCAAGTCGTTGGATTTTATCGTTAGCTGCAAGAAGTTCATCGAAAAGGCTAGAATTCTTTTTCTTAAGATTCTCGCTTACTTTTCGAAGATGTAATAGTATCTCTCTTGCTTTAGTAGCATCACTAGAATTATTACTTTTCGGTTCTAGTTCTTTAACTTCATCAAAGACATCTTTCAATTCTTGTAAATATTGTCCCATATACGCGATCTTCTGTTCCAATTCTTCATTTTGTGTGATAAGAGACTCTACATCATGTTCTCTTGCTTTAGCTTGGGATTCCAAACCATCTCTTTCTGCTTTCAATATTTCATTTTCTTCGAGCAACCTTGACATTTCTTCTGAATAATTAGAGCGAACCGCGGAGAGTTGGACTTTCTGTTCTTCCAAACGCTCCTGTGCAGAAGTGATTTTTTTTGCTGTTAAATCAATGTTTTCGGTGATATCATTCAGCCGAGACATCAATTTATCTTGTTCTAACGTCAAAGTATCCTTTCGGGATTGTAATTCACTTCTTTGATTTTCAAGATGTCTCTTTTGTTTTTCCAAGTTTCGATTTATTTCCCCGAGCGACTTAAAGCGAGATTCAAGATTTTTATTTTCTCTCTCGTAATCTATCATATATTCGGCACTTTGGCCGCGAGCGGAAGCTAATTGTTCGGTGAGCTGACCTACTTCCTCATCAAGCTCATTTATTTTATTATTAGTAACCTCTTTATGAGAAACATATTCGGTTTCTAATTGCTTGTAGTCGACCGTTAAACGGCTGACTTCGCTCGTAAGTTTCGTAGTAGTTTCAATCAGTTTTTCTCGTTCTAAATTGAACTTTGCGACTTTATTTTTTAATTCTTGATTTTCTTCTTCAGATACTTCCCGATCCTTTATTGCGGAAGAACAATCAACTGCCATTTTATGAAGACGTGTCTTGTAAGAATTAACTAGTTCTTCTCCGTCACGGCGTATTTCTTGAAGTTGTTTTTCTAATTTTTCAACAGTCTCAGAAGTAGGAAATGAATCTAAAGGCGTCGCTTGATTCTCTTCATTATTTGCGAGCATCTCCTCTCGGAGCAGCTCCTTTTCCGTTTCCAGGATTTCTAACTTTTCTTGAAGATCTTCGTTAGATATTTTTAATTGATGATTTGATTTTTTGCAACAATCCAACTCATTCCCAGCAGATTTTAGTTCTTTAAGAATAGCTACAACATAAGGATGGGATTCTATTGCATTACAAACAAAATCCCCACTTTCAGGAGCCATTTCTTCATCATAATCCTGAAAGCAGTACTCCTCATGGTCTATATTTTCCTCGAGATAATTTGCGTTGATTTTATCTAATTCATCGTCGGTATGCCTTTCATTGTCTTGTTGTTTGAAACTAGGAAGTTCATCTGCGGTGGAATCTTTTCCTTTATTATATGAAACATGTGCTCTGAAATTGGGTGAAGCAAGATCGTCTAACGCAAATAAAGGACTTTCAGAACTATTAATACTGTTAATGTTATTACCCAAGTTGCTTGTCATTTTTATTATAAATTAATAAACGAATGTGTTTTGGTTTGAGAGGAGGTTTTTGCTTTAAAAAAAAAAGTATTTTTCGAAGTAGATATGATTTTGTTACGAAAAGTTTCGTGGTTGACTAAAAAGTGCTTGTTTTAATAATGAAAAGTGATTTTTTTTTTTGTTTTTTTCGTGTTGCGAGAAGTTTTATTCCTGAATTTTTTGGTTGCTCAAAAATTCGTTTTGAGTAAACGCGTTTTTTTTTACAGTTTTTCAAGTCATTACAAGAGAAATTGAGAACATTTATTTTTTTTTAGATAAATTCCAAAAACTCGAGAATTGAATAACGATAAACAAACAAATGTATTGAGTCACATGTAAGGTTGAAAAAGTTCGCTTTTATGATTGGATAATCATGCACAAAATGTTACACCTTTCGTAAATAAATCGGATCTTACTATCTTACTCTGATCATTCGGGTCGAGAGTGAATATTAAGTTTAGCTAATAGTAAAAAAATAATGTGTCATTTTATTATTACATCATAAACTGAATATAAATAATGTCAATTAGTTACTTGATATATTAACTTTATTAAAAAATAATAAATGTATAAATAAATATTTTAGTTTTATTTGATTAAATAATCAATTTTTATATTTATTTATATATAACTACAATGGTGGTATATAGTGATATTGACGAAACCTAAAAAATATATTAATTTTATATTTATTCATATAAAAATATTAAAGAGATGAATCCTTTTGACGAAACTACAATTTTTCAAAAAAGAGTTTAGGCAGGTATCACTAGTGGTATATATATATATATAAAACTGAAATCCATCTATTTCAGATATGATTTATTATGCATAAAAATTTAATAAATAAACCATGCCCAATACTTAAATGTTGGGAGGATAATGGTATACAAATAGTGTCTGTGAAAGCATAGGTGGGGGTTTACTAATTTACCCCCAGGCTCTGATTGGCTGGTATAATTGAGATTAGTTAGGGTTAGGGTTAGGGCTTAGGTGATTTATCACCGGCGTGACATCGGTAGTGTTTCAATTTTTATTATTTGAAATTTTTTGGGTGTGATGTTTATTTGTCATCCCCACGATACGTAACAAATAACGGGTGGGGGGGGGGGGGGGGGGGGGTAAATTAGTGAAATCGCATAGGTGGTAGAATAAAAAATAGATCATGTGATCGATCACCTGAAATGCGCAGAAGATATTTGGTAAAATTCGATTTTAGTGCAATTGTTAAACGCGCCATGTTTTTTTCTCCTGAAAAGTAGGAATTTTTCATATCGGCCTAATAAATAAGCAGATAAGCAGTATATTAAATTTTCTTTTTTTTTTAAAAAAAAAATGTTTTATTAGCATAAGCTGTGCAATGGTCCTGATGATTTATTCCTAGAATGGCTAGGAATCATTCTGATTCAAATTTTTCGCAAAAATATTAATGCGAATTTACCTGCGGAAATCTAACATTTTTTATAAATGTCCTGCCTATATCCTTCCAATTCGACCTTACGATATGATCTACATATACCCCAAAAGAATGGAAGTTTGTTACATCGAACTGCGTCACGAACGGAAAGTTGACGAGAGCAACCTTTAATATATGTTGTAAATATATCGCTCAAAAAGTGGGGGTGGACTCAACTATCATTTATTAACTTGTAGATACACTTTATAATGTAGTTTATTCATGTACTTTATAGTAAAGATATCTTTGTAACGAATATTAGTGAAATAAAACAAACTCTTCTCTCATGCGAAGCCAAGCATTTACAAAAAAATAATTAATATTGATTATTGTTTAAACATGATGTGGGCTTGTGGGTTATGGGTAATGCGCTAACTTTTTTTGTCTTTAGGTACAGTCGCAAAGTCTAGATCTTAACATTTCTTTTTCAGAAATAGGGGTATGGTCATGATATCATATTCACAATTATTCCAGGCCTGTATTTCGACGCGGCTTCTTTTATTTTTACCATACGATTGTAAAACAACATATAAAAGTGACATTTCTAAAGAAGCGCCTTACACTTTTTTTCTCCTACAAGTGAAATTTTTGCATAATTCTAAGATAAACTGATATTTTTTTGATCGTAGTCTTCAGCGTCGCAATTGTAATTTTCGAGATGATAACCTAACAATGGATATGATCCAAAATATTTTTTCGAGGAATGTTTACATTTTGTGCAATTTTTGCCGTTGCTATCATCTTTTTTCGCAAAAATCTAATGGGATCACGAGATAATAATCTCGAAAGGACCATCTTAACATTAAGTAATGAGCTTCAAAAAATGTGTACGGAAGCTGAATGGAGAAATGATGCGACATCTCAAGGTAGGTCATTGTCTTCTTGACACTAAATTCGTTAGAAAAAAAAAATATCTGATATGCATTTATACTTAGCAGTAGCGTTAGTAGTAATATCGGTGGTATTGCGAAATAAAATAAAGTTTCGATTTATTATATTTTTAAAGTAATTAATAATATAACAAAGTCATATTATGTATTGGATGATATAATCTGGGATTCTATAACTCGAATTTTATAATAATTTCTTATCGATGATTCGATATATCAGCTAATATTAATAATGCTTCGGACTTATAAAACGCGTCCTTATAATAATCAAATTTTGAAGTTTAATCAGATTTAAAACGCGTATAAAAGTTTAATTTTAACCATATATAAACTCCAAAGAATCGTTTTTCTCATCGATTTACTTTTTTTAACATTTATTTTTTAATTCACAAAATAAAAAATGACAAGTCCTATCATTACGGATATTATGAACCTTCCTTTCGATGATATTGAAAAAGCAGGTCTTCTCAGTTTTTTCACTGACAGAGATGCGACTAAAGTAGAAGCGATTCTTTCAAAAATCACAAAAGACGAGATAAAGGTTGAATATTTAAGGAAATATGTCAAATCAAGTGGTAAGCCTTTGTGCTGTAGTAATTGGTCATGACACGTCACAATTTCTTATCCGGTAACTAACTTTGCCTTTTTGGTCTCCTAACCCAATTTAGATGAACTTCAAGGTAAGCCTTTGCGTCGTAATGATTGGTCAACACGAACATGACGCGCTAACCTTCTATCTCGTTTTACCGGTAACATTAAACATCCTGTTTTATCACTTTTGCAGGTCCTAATAAAAAGAGGCGCCGTTCAGAAAACTGGAAATTGCACACCGCCGCCGATAGCGTGTCTGTAGAACTGCCATCTTTAATAATTGATATGCTCACAGACACCCAATTCAAGCCTGATTCTCGTCCAGAATTTACCCAAATGTTGAATTCCATAAGAGCCGGAAGCCAAATTACGATCAAGAATCTTGGTCAACAACCAAAAAATTTTACAGAGGGCTACCAGGGCGAGCAGTTCTTCATTACTAAGCAGATGATGGACATTTGGGAGGAATTTGATGCTGACAGTAAGCATTCGATTAAAAAAGTCTTATCAGGCCCGGTTGGGGTAGGAAAATCATACATCGCTTGGTTTCTCGCGGCTAATGCGTATGCAAATAGCTGGCTCACGCTTTATGTCGCCGACGCCTCTGAACTAGACACCTACGATGAGAGAAAAACAGTAAAACAGATCTGCCAGCGTTTTTTTGCGCTTAATAAAGATATTTTAACTTCCACCGACTTTGAGCTGTTATTAGAATTCGTCAATTATTATGATCAAGATACTGATAATATTATAGGAACATGTTTTTCAACGATCTTTGCAGAATTACTTAAGACAATTTCTCGCAAAACTCTATTGATCATTGATGATCACGGGGCACTGTTTGATGGTGAAATTCCTGTACCTGATCGGTTACCATCTTTGGCACCTTTGAAGTATCTTACCTTTTGGGGTGAATCAATGAAAGGAACACGTGTTGTTTATACGGGCACTGCTCATGCACGTTTTGAAAAGGTTTACCTTAAAAACGGAATGCAGGATTGGGTTATCTATGTTGCCCCGATGCTACCAGAAATTTTCGAACAGTTGCTGATTGCAGTCTCCTCACGATTCCATTCAACTGTCCGTAATTATGTCTCTATTATTAAAGAAGAAGTGCTGAAGATAACCAACTGTGTACCGCGTGAGCTTAATGTTTTAGCCAGAATGATTGGAACCGGTCCACTTAGTCTAGATGAGGTCAGGGAAACAATGAAACGTTATGAAATTAACCGACGTTCACAATTTTATAATATTGCGAGAACCTATTATGACTCTCTTCCAACAATCTCCAAAAATGAAACTCGTCTGGCCCTCGCAGACATATTCCTACCTGGAAAAACTCGAAACACTTCACGATTTGAGTGGAAATTTTTGGACTTTGGATTAATTTATCGAATTAAAGATGTTAAAGATGAAAGTATAGAGCTTCACAAAATAATTTGTCCATCAGCAAAAGAAGCGCTATTAGATTTGTACAAAAACTGTCCGCTACCTGAAGCTTATCTTAACTCTCTTGCTCGGGACAATTTAGATGGTGCACAGTTTGAAGACATTTTATTTCAACAACTAATGAAACTTCCCAAGTTGGTGCTTAAAACAACAGATATTGCTGGGAAAAATGAGTTTGACTTAAGTTTGGATATTAAAGGATTTGATTTGCTCAAAAAATCATCCATAAGTTATGATAAGGATGTTCTAGTACGTTGTTATGTTGGATATCCACGTTATGATTTTATACTTGGATATATGTTCTTTCAAGTATCTATAAGCGACTTCGTTACACATAACACGGGCTATGCAAACATTGATCTCTCCTTTAATCAACGGGATAGTGATGGTAAAAATCAGATAGAAAATTATTTGGATGGGGCATTTGGTGGTATTCATAAGGCTGAGATCAATGAAACGACAGCATACATCAAGAACAAACCAAAAACACATAAAAAATTCGTGGTTTCAAAAAATGATAAGGCCTGTGATGACTTTAAAATTATCTATATTTGTGGAAGTCCTGGTAAAGTTAATCATATACGCAAGGTTGATGAATACCCAGAAGTGCTCCATATTTCTTATGATGAAATCAAATTGAAAATGTTTGGGCTTTCTTTATTTTCTAGCAAGTAATGCCTTAAAAAATTTGACTTAATAATACTAACTGGAACTCTCTTCATATTACGATAAAATAGAATATCAGATATTATTTGTTTTTTTTATGCATCCGATGACAATTGTACATAAATGTAATGTAGCAATGCTTATTAGTACACATTGAAAATAATAAATTTTTTAGCAATTCGTTAATGCTCGATAATTTAATTGTAAAAAGTACTTTCTACGAACAGTGCATTAGTGAATAAAGATTTCGCAGAACATGCTTGAATGTTTATGTACAATGTATAGTTTTATAGGTCACCTGGTATAATTTTAAATCATAGTAAAGAATCTGAAGATGTCTATCGTTGCAAGACAAAATCTTCAATGTCCATCATGCGAGACGAATCATAAAGAAAATATAAGCTGGTCATGTGTAGCACAGATTACGGATGACTGTCGATCAACATGTCATTCTGATTCGGCTAAATTATACCCGAACCCTGTGTATGATTGGCGATCTCATTCATGCTCTGTGGAACATCATTCTAAGCCTATCATATAAAAATGTAGCACAAAAACCGGCTAAATTAACTTCGCACATGTGATACTTTTTTAATATACATATTCTCATAAAGAATCGCTATAAATCGCTAAACTGTTATAATCGCAAAATGGGACTTGAATGAGGATGTAAAAGGAAAGAGTTTGTCGATATTAAATGATATTAGTAATAAATTTCATATGTTATGAAGGACTGGGTACTCCGCAATTTCTGAGATCTACTTTGTTAGCAAATTCCATATTTATCCCTTATTCCCGAATTTTACTTTATACATTACTATTGTTAGTATTAATGGGACAAAATTTGACTATTTACAGAAAATACAAGTAATTATTTGACGTGAGTATGGGAGAGTTTTCATTAGGCATTTGTTGATCATTTTATTAACCGGATGAGTCATTTTCTTACCATTACAGGCTAATAAAAATTGAATTTTTTGAGTTATAAATACTAAGAAATGGCTGAAATTACTCTTAATTGATTGTGAAAGAATTCCCTGAGGATATTTTCAATATTACTATTGATAAGAACAAAAACGTTCTTAGGCTTAAGGATAAGATCAAAGAAAAAATGTTGAATTCATTTCAGATTATCTATTAAAGTATGGTTTGTCAAGATGATAATAGGCTTAACCAACTTAGCGACCCTCATGTATCAGTAGAAAGTGTGCTAGGTGAAAAAGACATATATGAAACACAGCGTGTATTGCATAAGATCGAGCTATTTTTAAAGAATATAAATATAAATAATGATGATGTTCTCAAGGTAAACGTTTTAACTTTAAAGAACGTACATATTACATTGTAATTTTTATTAGCCTTATTAGTTTTACTAACAAATCCAAGTAACGAAAAGTGGTACTCTGATAAGGATATTGATCTTTTGGTAATCCATGAAATGGGCGATCTACATTACTTTCTTTCAGGTGGAATATTAAAACCTGTAAAAAAGAAGTCAGTTAAGGGTAATAAGCATGAAAACGAAATTTATGATGACGACAATGATGAGGAACCTGAGAATCCAACTTGTAATAATGATGGTAGTGATAGTGGAGGTGATACTCATTAATATAATTTATCATATAATTAACGATGGCTATAGGCGCTTAGCATATTTTGCAAATTTTATTATTTGTATTAGTTGATTCTTGGCTACGTTTTTTTTATTAAATAATGCTATATAAGGGTATATCTCTGGTATCACATTTTACAATTAATTTTTTACATGTATTGAGTGGTTTGTTTTGCTATATAAAATCGATTATATCATATAAAATGCTTTCTTGTCGAAAAGTCCAGCCTAGCTGATCGGCTAAATTCTTGCTGTAATACTAATCGGATATTTAGATTACAATCATATGGGTAGCTGTGTTTGTGAAAAGTCTATAAGATCATGATGTTAGAAATGGAACGAAATGAAATGAAAGGATAAGCAGATCGACTCAATTGTCACAGAATAATTTTTATTACTGTCAGTGTTAGCCAAAGACGTATAATCCTTAATTATTATTCCATTTTTGATGAGTTAATCAGATTTGTCATATTAACGAAATTTTTTCCCAAAGATCTTGGACTCACTGCAAATTATATAAAAAGGTGTTACCCCCAGTTAGTGAATCCATTTTCTGCCTTGTGTAAATACAAGCAAAAATCAAGCAAAAATATCAAAAACAAAAATTCTAATTAAGTTTAAACTTACCATAATTTATATCATTAATATTAACAATCAAACGAACTCCTATATTCTGCAAAGTAGCTTGTTGAAACGTAACATCACAATACTAACCAATTTCAACACACTTGTTATTTGCTGAGAAAATCACTGACGTATACAATAGACGCATCACGCTTCTCAATTAAATGTATCTTCCGGTAAATGAAATAATCACATGCCAATTTCCTGAAACTTGATGCAGTATTATAAAAAAATTAAGCAACAAAATTTCAAATTTCTTAATTATGAGGCGGAATTGAATGTTGTTAAAATGAATCGTAGTGGTAAGAAAATAGTGCATTGCTTATATTTTTTACTTTAGTATCAAAATTTCTTAAGTTCTATTACAGGAAATATTATTTTAAATAGTCTGTGTTGGGAGTGATATAGACAGATGAAAATTCTGTAGGTATATGGGTGGATAATTTATATCAGAAATTTAATGTAGTTAATAATATAACAAAGTCATATTATCATTATGTATTAGATGATATAATCTGCAATTCTATAATGATGACTCAAATTTTATAATAATTTCTTATCAATGATTTGATATTTGATACATCAGCTAATATTAATAATGCTTCAAACTTATAAAACACGTCCTTATAATAATCAAATTTTTGAAGTTTAATCAAATTTAAAACACGTACTTGATAAAAGTATAATTTTAACCATATTTTAACCATTAATAAACCTCTCCAAAGAATTGTTTTTCTCATTGATTACTTTTTTTAACATTTATTTTTTAACTCATAAAATAAAAAATATCAAGTCTTATCATTATGGATATTATGAACCTTTCTTTCGATGATATTGAAAAAGCAGGTCTACTCAGTTTTTTCACTGACAAAAATGCGACTAAAGTAGAACAATTCTTTCAAATATCATAAAAAATGAGATAAAAGTTGAATATTTAAGGAAATATATCAAATCAAGTGATAAGCCTTTGTGTTGTAGTAATTGGTTATGACATGTTACAATTTCTTGTCCAGTAACTAACTTTGCCTTTTTGGTCTCCTAATCCAATTTAGATGAACTTCAAGGTAAGCCTTTATGTCATAATAATTAGTCAACTCAAACGTGATATGCTAACCTTTTATAATTGTAATTTTATGTTTTTTTCTTACAAGTTACTAATTTTTGGGTACAACTTTTCAATGCAAAAATTATATTTCAGTTACCAGAGAACTGCAAAAATGACGAATTTAACTTTTTGAAAATGTATGTTACAGTTGAATAATTATATTTTACTAAATATTAGTATAACTGTCAACTCAATTGCATATTGAAGATTTCTATAAGATGCTTTCGATTTAGAAATGATCCAAGCCATAGTATAAACAGCATGAACTATTTCTTTAAGTTGTCGTCCATTGGTATCCACTAGAAGGTTGGTAAATTTTAAGGAGAATTTTAATTTGAGGTGAACCTCTTCGTTGGAAAGTACCAATGATTAGCAATAATATACATAAAATCACCGGTCTTAGCACAATATTTTGCTTTTTCCTTTATAGTAAGTTTTCCCTTTCTTTTATCTGATAAGAGAGCCTCTATCTGCTTTTAACTAAATGAGCGCCTATTATCAGTGCCTTTAGGATATGTTATACCATAATGAAACAACCACTGATTTGAAACTACCGTCAAAGCTGATGAATACACTTAGGATATTCGATTACTACAAAATTAGCATATATGGTACATCCAGGAATGAAATTTACTGGGACATTTTTAATAATTCTGAAAGATTCTGACAATAACTCTAAGATTATGTCTTACTTTTATATCAATTTCTAGCTTTGATCGTTTAGGGATATTCTGAGACATGATCAGAAATTAGCATCAGGATCAACTGTATCCGTCAGAATCACTATACGCTTAATTTTATATTTAATAGTAACAACATCTGTGGCAGATTTTTTTTTTAGACAAAGTCTATCTTCATAGGACCATTGATAAATTCATTATCTTCAGAATCAGCCGGTGTTTTAGAATTACCATTTTGCAGGTGATGAAGGATTGTAATAGTACCAAACTTTTCATTAAGCATCTTCTCAATAATTTTTTTAATAATTTTTTCTAAGCGGAATTGTTCATCCTGTATCGAGGTCTTTGAACTATGCTTTTTCTTCTTGGAAATAGGAACTGATGCTAAAGAAGGTATTTCTGTATCTTTTACCTTATGAGACTTACGAGTCTTTGATTTCTTCTTCTATAAGGAGGTAATAGTATTATGCTCTTTCTTTACTTTTTTTTACCGAAATATATTAACATTAATTTCAGCATCAGCATTAGCCTCAAACTCTAATTTAGAAGAAGAACTCTCAGAGCTAGAAGAGCTATTCTCAGACTCTGATGAAGAAGTATCATTATCAGAAGAATCTGAATCTGATTATTTGTTTACTTTAGCTAAATAGACTCGATTACTTTTAGATTTTTCTTCTTCTTAGACTTATTTTTTGATTTCTTTTGCTTTATTTTAGAAGATTTGCAGGTAGATTTATGGCCACTTTTATGCTGAGACTAAAGATGGTTTGCATAATTATTTTTAAAATTTTTAACTAGTTGCAACTTAAGTTGCAACACTTTGAGTTACAACTATTTATGAATTTTT